>WYDI02037854.1:0-34127 GCA_009867235.2 Psittacus erithacus | reverse complement strand
CATGTCCTTTTTATGTTGAGGACACCAGAACTGCACACAATGCTCCAAGTGAGGTCTCACAAGAGCAGAGTAGAGGGACAGGATCACCTCCTTTGACCTGCTGGTCACGCTCCTTTTGATGCAGCCCAGGATAAAGTTGGCTTTCTGGGCTGCGAGCACACACTGAAGCCGGCTCATGTTCATTTTCTGATCGACCAACACCCCCAAGTCGTTCTCTTCAGGGTTGCTCTGAATCTCTTCTGTCCCTAGCCTGTAGCTGTGCCTGGGATTGCTCCAACCCAGGTGTAGGACCTTGCACTTGGTAAGGTATTAAGAGTATTGTGGCTTTCATGTAGTAGCAGTGTAATCACTGTACCTAAATGCAAACAGTTTTCAAACCTACACAGGGGTCTTCACTCACTCATCGCGAAATGTGAGGCTAGGGACTACATTTGCTTTTGTTTAAGTAGAGGCAAATTATGAATAACATTATGCAAATTCAGAGAGATTTTCCACAAATGCAGATGACCAGAGCAAAACTAAAATCCTGCCATACAACCATATTTAAGAGTAGTAAGCTGTTCTTAGTATTCTTTTTCAGTATTCCTAAACAGTTGAAATGAATGAGCAGGAAATAGAAGAAATTATGTGATCTACTGATGATACATAGCAAACAGTTGAAGGTCAGAATAGATCTCAGATACTTTCAAACCTGTTAGCCTAATAATCACTAATTTATAGTGTTAATAAAGGACATCAAAAGCTTTTCAGAAAGTTTACTATCTGCAGCCACAGAAAGCCATAGGTAGCGCTGTCAGTGCTTGAGACAACGCAGATAATCCCCATTAGTTTTTAACTTGATATGGATCCTAACACCAGGAGGCAAACCTTCCACTGAAGTTTCTTTGTCTGAGTGAAGACCAGAGGACATGACATTTTTTGTGATTAAATTCAAAGTAGAAAAACTCTCTTCCTCTAATCTTTGATGTTGATTTCAAAGTTGGTTCTAACAGATTTTCCTTTTAAAAATTTCCCTGCAACAGCATGGCAGTTTCTCCTGGATAATTAATAATATTCTTGAAAGATTACAGCAGTGGATGGAACTCACTGAAGCGTTCTGAGTATTGGCAATTCAGAAAATAAATGTGTTTTTTTATTCAATCCAGATCCAAACTGTTACAGTAAACAGCACTCTTTTTGTTGGAATGGACTTTGCATAAAGACACTCAACTAGCCAAGAGTACACTAAAACTGTATGCTTAAATAAATTCAGTGTCAGTGGTTTGTGTTTTAAAAATATTGTAAAAATAACCTGTGGCCAAAACTCCCCTGTACTCAGCTGTAGCACAAGAACAATTTGCCAAACAATCAGCTGAAGCAGGAGGTTCCAATTTTGCAGAGCTTTAGGGGCTCCTGGTAGAGAGGAAAGCTGCATCATGTGCATGCTGACAAGTACAAGATAAGCAAGGTTTCCAGTCACTGCAGTTTTGTTGGTTTAATTACCCTCCAGTGCCTATTTGTGATAGCCGCTTGGGAAGTTAGTACTAAGGATACAAGTTTAGGTCAGGTTCTGCTTGTTATCAAGTAATTGCACATTTTGGCAGAAAAAGTAAGGCCTGGCTTAACAAGGGTGAAAACTACCACAACAGTAAAACTCGAAAGAAACATCTCAAAATCAATTTCCAAACCCAAAATACCTCTTTTCAAGGTGAGTAAAAACTACTGAAGTATTAAAAAATACTGTCATTTGCATAATAGACAACTGACAGCAAAGCTTTTCTCTGTCTGTTTTAATACAGATAAATATTCTGAAGGGATCTATAGTATGGGTTGAAAAATGCAGTTTTCTATTAACATAACCTAATTTCTGCTTGATTTCATGCAAGATTGACGCAGATTCTGTAACATTTTGATGTTGGGGTTTTATTTGTTCCAATAGTGAATTCATGTGAGGAAATGCTACCTAGCCAGTGAAGCAGTTATAATTCCCTTCTCTTGTATATGAATTAGATGATCTTACTAGGCAGTGGAAAAAATAACCTAATCACTTTGTGATTAGGTTGCTAATACAACAGAGGTTTGCCCTTGAGTATGACACTCTATTCACGTTAATAATACATAACCCTTTCCTTTCTGCCTTTCAAAAGTACTTCTGATATATATTTCAGTTCAAATTTTCAAGTTTTCACTGTCAAATATTCACAAAGATCTTTTAATCATGCCCTACTTTTAGTACTTAACACTCTGAGTTTTTCCATGTAAAGTAGCCCCAAATTATTTGTAATTCTTGTATTTTAATTTATTTCCCATTTCATTATATTTTTCTGGTAGAGTAACTATAAAGGGCACAGTGTAAGAGTGCATTGTTAGCAGCTGTGACTTTATACGTAATTAACAGCAGAGGACCACCTCTTTGATCCTTGGCATAATTTAACTTTAAGCCATGCTTTCCTGATTTGCTCTCAGAGAAAGAAGTCTTTAGGGACTGGACTCAAGCTGTTTGTTTTGTCTTTTTGTTTTGTTTTGCCTTATTTTGTTTTCATACAACTCCTAATACAGTAGGGTCATGTTCTCAGCAGGTCTTCCAGGCACTTTTGCAATATGGGTACATAATAACATTAAATCTCTCTGACAATGCATTCTTCCTTCATTTGACTATTGGTATTCTCAATTATTTTTTCTCTAATTGTGCTTTGTTAGCTTTTATCCCCCTCCCCTCTTCCATATTTATTCCATCATTTACATCCCTGTGTCATGGTTTAACCCCAGCCTGCAACTAAGTACCATGCAGCCACTTGCTCACTCCCCCTGCCCTGGTGGGATGGGGAGGAGAGTCAGAGAAAAAGGTAAAACCCTGGCCTGTGCTCCCTCTCAGCTTCTTTTGCCCCTCTTCACTGGTAAAGCATGGCAAGACAAAAAAAACTTGATTTAAAGTAAGCACCACTTATTAACAACTAAAACATTGGTGTGTTATCAACATAATTCTCAGACTAAAGCCAAAACACACCCCTGCACCAGCTACTAGGAAGAAAATTAACTCTATCCCAGTTGAAACCAGGACACCCTGCTAGTTCTTTTGTAAATGATTTCTCTGTTGTTGATGGAGTTCAGAATATGTCCTGGATCAATATAATATTTCATTTTTTATTGTTTTGCTATCAAGTTCAAAACCAAATAGATAATTGAATACAAAATTGAGGTATAAACAGTCTTATTCACTGTGATATGTGGTTGTTTTTATTATTTCTCTTCTGCCTCCGTGAAAACTTCTGATTACAGTGCTAGAGGCTTGCTTATAATGTCATTTAGGTTGGTGGTTATGTGCCTGAGAGTAGCCTTACTCTCTTAGTAGGAAAGAAGTGACATCAAGTCCATGCCTATGAAGTCTGTAGCCTGCAAGTTTTACTGGATAAAATTTTTCTTGACATGGTCACAGAGCAGATTACTCATATTAGGCAACAGCGCAAGTGAGTCTTCATCATTTGTTGTGAACCATGATTTAGCACACTATGACGATGCTGCTTGTGCAGTCTCTGAAGTTGAGAAATGTTAGTAGCTGAAAGCATACTCTGGAATAGCATCCCGGTGTTTGCTGTGTTCTTGTACTGCTCCCTCACTGTGTGTCTTTCTTCACTTTCGGAGAAAGGGTCTGGGGCTCAATGGGCTGTTGATGTGTTGACAAACAGGTATTCTTACATTCTACCAGTGTCATAAATTTCCCATATCTGCATATCTGTGCGAAGGAGGGAGAGGGAGTATAAGGAAATTTCACAAGAGTATACTTCTCTTAGCTTGTACCAAAGTTCATGTGAAACAAAGGGATTAAAGGAAGAAAGAAAATAGAAACAAGGCTATAGAAACTCCCATAATGAAAGAAAAATAGAACTCATATTTAAATGAACTGAGAGAAAGGGAATTACATTATATTTTCCCCAGAGTTCTGAAAAAGCTTATACTAAAACTTTAGATGTAATATAAAATATTTTTAGTATGTCTGTCTAGTCAGGTTGTCCCTCAAGAATATCTCAGATTCTGTACATATTTAAGGCAATGCAGAAATGAAACTTGGGATCATTGTGAGTTTCATTGCAATATTATTCATTGCTTTGGAACAAATTTCAAAGAAAAGGATAATTTGAAGGTAAGTGGGGTATGGAGTTAAGTACAAAATGGGTTTACTAAATGTAGGTTATAGCAAACTAACTGTAAAAAAGCCCTACTTATAGTGGCTTTTTTTAAATTACAATAACTGCTGATGCTCCACACACAGATCCCAGTAACCCTCTTCCTGAAGTCAAATACTGAAATTAACTAGACAACAGGCTGACTTAGATCAGCCCCAGTTCTTACTATTTGCCATTAACAAAAATAAAGTTGTCAGGCCAGTTTACTCTTTTGCTGCTGTTGGTTTCATTGGCTTTCCGGTGTTACGCTAATAAAACCTTTTGTCAGCAGATGCAAACGAAACCTCGTTTAGCAACAGCAGAATTTTTTAACAAAACTTTTTTTCCCCTTTTTCATGCAGAGTTACATTTTAAGTGCTGCATGGAAGCCACACGAAGAAGGCAGATATAAATGTCCTTAATGGAAATCCGCAGTGCTTTTTTTGCTGACTTCCACTTACCCTCCACTCCCCCTCCTGCTTCTATGTCCAGCCAGGTATGTCCTATTAATGTAAGACTCTAACCTTCCACAGAACCATTGTATCTTCTTTTCATTTAATTATCTGTAATCTGTGCTACCTACTAAGGGCGCTGGCTGTATTCTTTGGAAGACCATCAGAATTATATGAATGTATTTCTGTTCACAGACTACAAAATAAAAATATAACAAGCTCAAAAGAGAACATCAAAGAAGCTGAAACATTACAAGGATTGCCCACTAATCCTGTTTGAATGCACTGATACAATGGCATATCCTAACACAAGTCAGGCCATAGGCTGGAAAAATTGATGCCAAATTGTGCATATGATCTGCAGCCTGCTAACCTGTTCTATTTTGTGTTGGAAAATCTGTCCACTCTGTTGACTAAAAATTAATCTAGAAAGCAGGAATGTCTTTGTTAAACCCTAGACAATTTATAATTAATTAGGATGTTATTTAGTTGGTGCATCTTTAATCAGAAATGAGACCCCTATTTTTAATTCCTTCGCTCTTTTGGTGTCAAAAATCATTCCTTTTAGGGGAAAAAAAAATTAAAAGCAAATCATGCAGTAGAAGCCTCTTGTGTTCCTTCAAATTCTTATATTTTAAGTACCTATAGGAAATGCTTTTCATTATCTGAAGACTAAAAGAAGCAAATGTTAGTCTGCATGCCAGTGTTTGGCATTTGATAATAAGCAGCCAATGGTCAATGTGACCCATATGTCCAAACAGTATGCTGCTGGGTATACTTCCTCTACTGCACTGCAAATGAGATCATGTGTTGTATAGCTAGCATATGCACTTATTCTCTCATATTTGCCTCTGTAGAAAATTATAAAAGAATATTTTGTGGAGTAATGTAATTGTTTTTTCTTTATTAGTCTTTTGCATGGGGGACAGAGGCAATTGTGAGTGGTCCCTTTCAGCTGTTGTCAGCAAAATGAATGAGAAGTGATCATCGTGAATTTTTAACTTGTTTCATATTCTAGACCACCTGTGAAAACAGAAGCAGACAGTAGATAGCAGAAAGGATCTGAGCGTGGGAGTGTCTGTGGTGTCACACCATACATGAGTTTTCTTTAGTCATTACCTCTGTCATGAGCATTCTGAGGAAGATCTCACTTCCTAAAGGAGCTTGCTGATACCTGCTTGCAGGAAAGGTTTGAAATGTCAAACTACAGGAGAATGTGAGGGAATTTCTAGGTGGCTTGCCTTATAGAAGCATCCTTTATTTCATCATTGTAGCTGCTCAATTGCAATACAGCTGTGTTCAACAGCTGTAGCACAGGTAGAGAGGCAATCCATACCTTGTCTGATGCTGTGATCTGTGACTCGTCATGGCTTAGTAGTAAAGATAAACCCTAGTCATCTAAAATAATCTTTAGTTTGAGAGAGGAAAATACTATTTTTGAGTGTTCTAATTGGAAATGTTCAAATTTTATATTATTAATGTCAACAAATAAAGCAATCGCTGACCTGAAGATACAAGGAAAAGCTGCCTGTTTTTCTATATCCTCTGAGATGTTAACCTTAAGTTTTCTTTCATTTATTATCTAAATGTCATAGCAAAAATATGCTTGAGATACTTAGGTAATCTATTTCCTGTTTCCCAAATGTGTGAAAGTGTGAAATGTGGGGAGTGTTTGAGTAACTATCGCTGGAGGTATTTAAAAGATGTGTAGATATGGTGCTTAGGGACATAGTTTAGTGGTAGATTTGGCAGTGTGGGTTAACGGTTGGACTCAATGCATTTGAAAATGGAATCTTCTAATTAGGTGCCTTAACATGGATTTGTGCCTTAACATGGATTTCAGTAAACAGCTTTTTTCATTCCTAGTCAAAGTTTGATGGACTTTTTTGTACTTTCTCTTCTGGCGCTTCATATTATTTCACAAATATGTGTAGGCGTATGCCTATATATATGTGTATATTAGCTGTCCCCAGTGTAATCCCTTAGAGTTTTGCAGAAGTTAAACATGAGAATCCCTCATCAGGGGCAGGGATGAGGAGGACTGAAAGTCAGGAAGTCAGTCACAAAGTCAGCAGCTTTCAGATTCACACTGAGAAAAGCTTAGAGTGAGATGGAGTGAGATCTCAGGGGACAGTGGCTACAAATACTGTATGATGTGCTAAAATTGGCCAAAAGTCTTGATGCATCTCTTAGCTGTGTTTTGCTTTGGACTAGGAGAAAAAAATGTTTTATTTATGCTTCTACACACAATTTTGAAAAACATAAAAAAACACAGATACCAAAGTGGATGATGTGCTCCCTTGCGCTTTGTTGGATGCAGAGATGAGATTCTGTCTTGTCTCCCACTTGGATTCCCTTCTTTATACATCTGAAAGGCATGACATCTTCTTTAGTCACAGTATAGCTCTTGAGAAGTTGGTTTTCACTAATTGCCTTTCCTCCTGATTGTTGGTCCCCATTTTGTAGGTATGGCCACCATGTCGTGTTCCCAAATGCATTAGTTTGTTTTTCACAGAATTGAAATTAATATAACCCAAAAGGATGAAGGTTAACTAGGAAATTCACATCAGTTTGTCTTAAAAACCTGTCTTCATCACTACTGCTGTATTTTACTATATCTCATCACTACTGCTGCATTTTACTTTATCTACTGTCATCATCATTAAGGACTTATGGAGGATATAAGCAATGCTCATTTGAGAGAGACTATAGAAGCCACGAGAAATAATGCCGTTTGATGATTTTTCTAATACTGACTCTTAATATGTTTTTTTTAAAGCCATCTAAGACGCATTTCTCTTGTTCATGATTTAACCAAATGTTAAATGAATTGAGCTCAGTGATCCTGTGAAAGTCTCTGTTACATCCATGCAGTTAATTTTTCTGTAACTTTCCCTTGAGAAAAAGGGAATATACTTTTTGATAAGAGCATTGCTTTCAAAACCAGTATCAACTGGCATTTGTTACCTTCGTATTAGTTCAGTAGCTATCAACTGTACACGAGTGTCCAAAGACAGTCTGCAAAGAGAGACTAAGAGGTAAAAAGCACTTTTTCAGCAGGCTTAGACTCACTATCAAGGAGGCTGAGACCCATTGTGAAATATGTATGGTTATGCAAATTAGAAAAGACAGAGGACTACTGTTTAGTTCTGTAATAAGTTAATTCCACATAAGCTTTTTCTTAATTATGCCCTAGAGTGCTGTCAGGTTATCTGGTCTACTGATACTTTGTTGTTTTCTGTATGCTAGCTAGTGAATGAAGACTTCCAGGGGATTTTGGCACTTACCAAGATTTCAAGATTAATTAAAAAAGAAAAAACATAATTTTGCCATCTATTGAAGAACTCATCAGAAATCTCATGTCTTTTAATCCTTAATTGTTGCTTCACATTATCCTTGCATGTGGTGATAAAAGCCATAGTCTAAATTCCTGAGAATTTCATTACATCCATATTTTGAACACTTTATTATTTTGTTTGTTCTTCACCTATGGCAAAAAATAGGCTTTATAGTTTAAACTTATAACTTTGCTTTCAAAACCCCAGTCATGATATGTTGGTTCAATAGTTTCACATGCAATACTCTTTTCATATAATGTTATCAAATATAGTGATCTTCTGTTAGTATACACTTTGTTTTCAAATCTCAGTTGAAGTTGTTTGGTTTTGCTTTCTTGCTTCTCGTTTCCTGTTTTGATATTTTATGGCTTTGTGAGTAAGTAGTGCAGAATGCTGGGAAATATTAGTAGGTATTATCAGGATTATTATTCTTAGGTATTATTTGATTTTCTGCATATTATATTGCTTGTTTTATTATTTCCTAAATAAATATTTCTCAATTTTCTGTTAGTTTAAAATGCTAAAATAAGAACCCAAGATTTAACTGAGGACTCAAAAAATGTTTAATCCAACTGGATAGTAAGTTTTCAACTGCTCAGAAATGTGTGAAAAGCATATTTCATATTCGCTAAAAACATCACCCTTGGCAATTTTGCACAATATGCCACAAAAGATAAGATCAGGTACTAGCAAATTTTGTTTGTTTTCTCTTTTTCCCTTGTCAGGTCTTTCTCCTTTCCTTATCATCTAACTGTATTGTTTTCTCCATCTTTATTTTCTGCCCTTACACTACCAGAAATGTTTCTGCATTATTATACTGCAGATAAATATTTAATGCAGCCACCATGCAGTCTTTGTCAGGTTGTCGCAATTCTGTCATGAAAAAATTACTTGAATCCATCCTCATGTAAGAAAAATCCCAATTCGGAATTCAGATAGAAAGAAAAATCATAATGTCTCAGATTAATTGCACTGTCTTGTCTTACTGGTCTTACTCTGGAGGGGCTTAGTATCAAAAGCTTTTGATTTTCCCAAGTGACTAGTGATTTTGAATGCTTTGCTAAAAGAGTCCACAAGTTTCCAATGTGAGACACATAGAAGGATCTGAATTTTCTTCTAATTTTCAGACAATCAGGTCCATGTCATGGCTTTCAGAAACTGATCACACACCGAAGTCAAAATTGGAAGTGGTTTTTCCCTTCTTCCTGCATTTTGTGACAGAAAAATACATTTCTTAGATTTTTAATTTTTTTTTTTGCATGTGAGTATGTATTGTGAAAAACCTATTGGTGCTAATGGGTATTTTTGCCAGAAAAGGGAGAGAAGGACGAATCTTTTGGTGAAGGAGAGTTTGTATGAACCACAACCTTCTGAAACAAACAAGAATGAATTCCTGTGTCTATCTCTGACTACGACTTTGGTTGTGAATTTGTTTTTTTGAGGTTCTGCCAGATATGTCTTAGAAATCATTAATAAGTTATCACTAAGATATAATTTTTAATCATTACTGTTATTATCTCCCACTCAGTTTCTGACTAGTTGAGCAGGGCACACTGCATTCAGTGGAAAAAATGGAGTGGAAAAAAAGCTGGGTTCGAGCGATTTTATGTTTTAAATTAGACACAGATCATATAGCATGCATAATAATTTAAATGATTCAGATTCATTTGTATCTATAAATATCCTTGAAAAATAGATATGTTCCCAGTTTTAACTGGATATTCTTCCAAAACTTTTGTCTTGTGAATATGTGAAGGAGCATGTCTTCATTTGTTTATGGAGCATTGGGTTTCTTCGTTATAAGCTGAACTTGTATAGAATGAGGGAGTTTTTTCTTTATGCTAACCACAATAAAATTGGAAGGAAATGTATTCTTATTAAATTCACCAAGGGCAAAACGATTTATTACAACCACAAAAGCAGTATTGGTGCACCAGTTGTAAGGAATGAAGTTTTAGAGACATCTCCTGTTTTTTTCACCAGCCACAGAGTTCAGAAGGAGGCTAGTGTAATCCTTTCATTTATTTGAGAGGAACAAGAGAAAATGAGGGTAGGCTATTATTATTATCCTCATTATTAGTAATAATATTAATCACATGAGAAGTTGAGAAACACTCAACTATGCTAAGCCTATAAATGGTTGAATTTGGCTTTCACAGGGTGAAGTGAAACCAGAAATTGTCTTATTTTTCAGATGCTGTTAATGGATGGATCCATGAAATAATGCAAGCATCCCCAAATATATATGCTTTCATTGTATGCTTAATTTTGCTGAAGAATTAATGCCAGGTAATGATTTTGAAAGGATGTTATTTTGAGGAAAGGATAATTGTGTTATGATCTACATGCCAAAATGTAGATCCTTACACAATGATGTTCAGTCTCCTAATTGTTCACTTTTTATGGTCCAGTGAAGATCTCCTATTCTTTTTTGAAGTCTAAACCAGTCTCAATTACTTTCAGTCCACTTTTACTCTACATGCAACATCTCAAGGTCAAAACAGTCACTACCACAAACTTCAGTGAGAGTGAAATGTGTTTTTGTGTCTGCAGTTATGACATTCTTTCCCACAATCTGCTTCCACTTTGTTTAACAATAGCCTCCATGTCTGATACAATAAGCTAACACATAAAAATACGTCAACTCCTGAGCCATGAGTACTTTAAATGATAAAGAAATGTCTACCTCACTTTGTAAAAAGGCTTTCTTTTAGAGCCTTTCAGAGCCTTTTGCATTTACTTATTGTAAAAATACTCTCCTTAACTACAGTGACTTTTATTGTGTTGGTTGGAAATGGAAAGAGAGTAGCAAACTCACACTGGTAATTTTAAATTAGCAAGCAGTGAGCAATTAGAACAAGATCACAGCATAAATAAGAAAGTCTGTGGCTCAAACTGTTATGGCTTTAATCAAAACAGCTTTGTGTAATTCTTGGTCAGTGTAAACTGATGCTGCTGCTTTGAAGTCAACAGATCTATACAATTTAACTTAATACAGGAGTAGGGAATTATTGCTTTCTATATGTGAAGTGTGATTTTTAAAAAGTTAAACAAACATCAACCCACCAAACACACACACAATATCCCAAAAGAGCCCTGTCCCATCCCTCTTTAAATTGCCCATGCCATGTATTGGCTGCTCTCTAGACAAGCTTGTGGGTGGTCTCTGACCCAACCACATGTGCATGGCTCCTGGTCTTGCTACCCACATCACTCCACAAACTGCCCCATCAAGAGCAGGGAACAGGACAAACTAACAAATCTGTTATTTCCAGGTGCACCTTGATTCCACATACAAGAAAGGGGCTGGTGGGAGGGCAATTTTAGTGCTTTTGGATGATGACCAGCCTGCCATGCTTTAAGCCAATGTGTTTCAGTGTGGGTGAGTTTTCTAAGTAGCTGAAATCTTTTCCTTCCTCTGGCTTTGTTTTCAAAAGCCAAGGTAAAAGTGTGGTGGTTAGTAGGTGAAAGATGACAAGATTGGCTTAATGAGTTAACTGTACTCCCTCCTGGGATCTTGTTCTGGTTTTGGGACAAGATTAACTTGACGGCTATTCAGCTGTGCTTTCCCCATGCCGGCTCATCTTCCCTGTGACCTATGTCTTACTCATCACATTTTGCTTTGTGTTTATGTGTGTAACATTCCTTGCTGAAGCTGTGTAGTATCACGCCCCACATGTCAACAAGAACATTGTTCTCAGTGTGGAAAAATAGTGGAAAATAAACAGATTGTTGTTGGACTTTTTTGAATTTAATGCCTGTAGCCAAGAAACCTGAGGTAAATGGTATGTTACTACTAGGTTAGAGGGTCACTGTTTCCATAAAACTGCTGTTTGCAATGTAATATGAGCCATTGTCCGGCTTTTGAGACAGACATGGAATTAAAAGGTAAGGCTGTTATCCTCCTTCTGTCCCCTAGATTCAGTGTGTTACAGAGACAAATGCACTTATGGGGAAGATTTCTGTCCATGGACAGGAGGAAGAGTATTTCAATGTAATTAGCATTCATCAAATCTGACAAGACCGTGTAGACCTGTAGAACTAAAGTAAGTGCAGTTGTGTTCTCTGCATTGTACTTTATGCTGTACTTCATGGGTAGACATAACTACAGGTATGAAGCTTATTTTATACTGGCAAAACGTAGTGTCTAAGAAATAATGGTGTAGCAGTGATGTGTGACTCTCTAAATATTCAGAGGTTTGTTCTAGTTTGGATGGCAGTAAAAAGTGCAGCTCCTGATCATAGTCTGTTGAATCTCTCAAAAAGGGCTGGGGACCCTGGTTCAGAAGTCTCCTAAAATTTTTTGGCTACTGCAAGAATTCATTTTGAACTGAATGGAGCAGTGCCCAAGGCAGCTGAAAACAAATGGTAGCAATCAGCAGCAAAGACAGCCAGGGAGAAATGCAAAAGCTCCACAAGCAATATAGCCAGTTTCATTTCAGTTTCTCTGACCTGTTTTTTCTTATTGGCTCTGAAACCTCTTGGCATGTAGATCAAGATATCCAGGCAGTTTGAGCTTCATCTCTTTGAAAACGCTTTATGCCTGCAGTTAAGGAAGTTCAGCTGAAACCTGCATCTTCAAACTGACAGTCAAATGTCAAGTCCTAGTCTCTTTCCATCCATACTAGTTCCACCAGAACAAGCCTCTTTCCAGATGTCATAGTTTCTTCAATATTTGAAGACACTGAAGGACAGTAATCTGCTGTCCAGTGTGGAAGTCAGGAGTAGAGAGTTGCCTTGTCTGCATAGCAAAGACAGTTGGCATAAATAGGTTAAGAAAGAAGAACGGTGATGTTACAGGATCAGAGATAAGGAGCTGAACTACAAATTTCTAGGTTTTCTGACATTTAAAGGATGTGTATTTTAAAGGATAATGTATCCCAAGACTTAATTCTGATTCACCTAAGCATTTTAATGAAGAAATGCTTTCATCTTTATTAAAATGCATCTTTTGGTTCTAAACTAGCAAAAATGACCAAATACTTTGCGCTTCTAGATGTAGTGAGACCTCCTTGCATTTGAAGTTTACCTGAGACTGACAGCTCTTTGGAAGTGGTGGTGTCCCGTAAGGCACCATGTGTCTCACGAGCATACAAATTTATAATATGAGCACAGAAAATATTGGAGGCCTCACAGAAGTTTATCAGCTTTGCTGGCATGACCTGGGGAGTCTGCAGCTTCTGTGAGCATGTTTCATGCCTAACTAATGAGGCTTTTAACTTTTTAGCAAAACTTGGGCTTAAAAAAAGCCAAAAATAGATTGCATATGGTCAGAACGTGGGACCCCTAAAGCAACCACCCATTGACGAAACCCTTTTTGATTCTATGATACTCAAGGAAATCCATGTTATTGAGATATGGTAGTTTCTCTATGATGAAAGTTAGGACCAACATTTCATTAAAAATTCTGATTTATCAGTATTTATTCCTGTATAATTCTTGCTGGCAAAATTATTTGGCCTAAAAATTCTGCTGTTAATCCCTGGCTGAATTAGATTTATTTTTCAGTGTCAAGTAAGTTGATCAACCCTTTCTTGTTTTTATTACAGAACTCTAAAAATTGCCAGATGCTGCTGGCAAGAGGTGGTTTATGAGGGCTCTTGTCAATAGCCTGAGGCAGGGTAGAAATATAAGGGCAAGGAATTTATTTTTGGAGTGCAGAATGGTGTGGGTTTTGTCACACACTTATTTTAAGAGAGGCAAAAGACTGTAAGGGCAGTTGAAGTTTTCACCTTTTTCCCCGACAGCTTTGGGTTTCTGTGTTTAAAGTAAAAGTTGTTCAGGGTTTTGGCTTTTTATTTTTGAGAAAATGACTGATGGTTGTCTGAAACTTAACATTGATCCTCTTCAGCAATACAGAGCATGTGAATTTGAAGAAAGAAATGGGTCATTAGGGCACCGGTATCACCTCTAAGTGTCTATAGTTTAAGAATATATTCTCCCTATCACACCTTCCTAGTTGGCAAAGGCACTGAAGTTGTTGGCAGCAGGGGTTGATGCTCACTGACAGTGAAGAGTTTCATCTGTAAGGACCCTCTGATCACACCCACTGTTCAGAAAACAACAAACGTGGTAATTGCTCTGACAGTTTGTAAGAAAGCTACAGAATGTAGGCTAATTGCTCAGACTTCATGCAGTAAATTTAGTTTTGGTCACTTGAAACATCTGTGATTCTTGGATTTAGACAAAAAATCTGTGACAGGTTTACAAGCTGACCTGCTGGTTATATGCTACAATTTACTTCCATAATGAGCAGTTAACAGATGACTTGCCCGAAGTGAGGTCCCTAAATATACAAGCAAAGGTAATTTTTCAAAAATGCTGAATATCCAAATTGTTCCCATGATTCAACTACTGCAAGAGCTGACCCACAGCTGTACAGACCCAACACACTACTGGTTTTGTAAGCAGACATGTCCTTGAAGATAAAATGTGGACAGGTAAACCACAAAAATGAAAAACTTGCATAAGGCATGTCAAAAGCTGTAATTTCTGTCTGTTATGTCAGGGAAGCTCTTGAACACTGTGTTAATCATTTCACGTATATCCAAATTATTATTTTTATTGGAAATGGCCCTTTGTGTCCATTCAGGGCTGATTTGCACAGGAAGTTTTTGATCTTTGAGGTTCTTTAGCCTTTGAATAGGAGAGAGGTAGGGGGGAGGAAGACACAGAGTATAATTTTCCAACAGCATCCTCCTCGGCTTCACACTTTCAGATTTTTCAATGTTTCATAATTAAAAAATGGTTTGTCTTACTATTTTGTGTTAAATATCTTCCTCTGGGTATGGCCTAGACAGGAGATATTTTCAGTTGAAAGACTTTTCCTTCCCTTTGTTACAGGAATTCAACATCGGGATTATGGTTTAAAGGAAACTCTTCCCTTTTGACTATGGAATTATTGGCATGGTCTACTTATAGTGTATTGGGAAGGGGTTTTACAAGTTGCTACATTCAGGAATTTTTTTGGTCCCTTCACGTTAGGGGAGGAAGTCAGGTTGCTCAGGAAACCTGATGGCTGCAGTGGAGAAACTGGTTGGGAAAGTCCTGATCCAGTTGTTCTGGCACATGCATGAGTAGTAAAGGATGCAAATGAGACATTCCAAGAAGTGATACATTTGGCAGGGGTCATGTGGCTAGTCTCAGTGAAGGGAAACAGACATCAGAAAGCCAGAACTACTTGATTTAGTCATATTGAATCTTAAATAAGAATCTTCTTGTGCCATTAACTTAAATGAATCAAAAAAAATTAATATGATGTTTTGTGTACGTGTATATGTATATGCCTTTAGCAATGTAAATCTAGCATCTACATTTCTACTACTGAATCAGTCTGTATATTTAACTGAATGTTATTATATATAGAAGAATTCATCCATTAGGTTAACAAGGGGAAAAATGTTCCTCACTTCATTCTCTGTAGTGTAAACTGACGCAGTTTAATGAAGGCAAGGGATTTATCCGAAGTATTAAATTTGGCTCTGCACGCAAAGCAACAGAGGTGGACTTGTAATATGAATGTCAAAGCTGTGCTTGAGAACATCATAAACATGCACCTGCATGAACAAGAATTTTTATTTCCAAGTGACTGGTTTTACATCTACTGCTGATTATAGTGTTTATCATGTGTCAGTATATTCCAGAACAACTTCAGTTAGTTCACAAAAAACTAAAGTAGTAATAGTAGTTGTAGTAGTTCAAGTATTCTGTCAAAGGATTTTACTCATTACATTTTCAATATTAAAGATTTTGAAATCTTCAATAAACTGTTCAAGTGTGTTCATATGTGTTCAAGGCCAGTACTGTACATTCTGCTTTCATTTTATCTTGCCTTCACTAAAATGTCACTAACGTAAATAATAATTTGATAGAAATGTATTGGTTAAGATATAAATCATGTCTGTGAAGCATGATATGAATTCTTGCATTTGTCTTTACAAAGACAGTGGGTGGTAGGAGTTTGGATACATACCTTAGGAAAATAGTTGTCAGCAGTTTTTGAATGAAAATGTGCTGGGTGCAAATAATTGCCCTTATGGGTAGAATTAAACTTTGGATTTGGAGACATTTATTTTCTAAGTATTGACTGCTAAACCATTCGTTAAAATTACTCTAAGTGTTCTCCGAAGATCAATATGGGTAAAAAAGTTCTAGAGAAGTAATATAGAGCATACTGAACAGACAGTTAAAGCTACATTGTTATTATCTAAAATCACTGGGCAAAGTTCTGTTAGTTTGAGGGGGTCATTTGGGACTATACAAAGAGGATGAACAGGTAGACATTTACTGAAAACAGGAGATAAAATTGGAGTATGTGCAGTTATGTACACTCTTTTTATGTTGTTTTTAGGAGACAAATATGCCCAGTTGTAGCTTTTGAAGACAAGCTAAAAGGCTGATAGTATGGACTAACTACTTTTGTCCACTAAACATATTTGACCAGAAGGGAAAGGTAAGACTAGCCACAGACAGCTGTCTTAACTGAATCGTTAACATGCTTTTGATCAAAATCCCATAAAGCTTTATTGTATTCATGGATAATTGTATTTTGGCTTGCATGAACCCAAAGCCTTCATGTACCTTATGTTAGGGAAAGCAGATTTCTGTCCCATGTTATTCTTGGCCATTGCCACCCACAGTGCGCTGCTGCATAAATAAAGAGGAATCCCCTAAAGTTTTGGTGAGCCCATTTAATAAATCATGTATAAAGGAAAAAAACCCCAACAATTCCCTTAAGCTAAGGGGAAGTGATAGAGTGGAGTATGTGGGTTCATCTGGTCAGAGTCATGTAAAAATGTGTTTACTCTTCATTTTACATCCCCTTAATGTGTTGATATGACATCATTCCCTACAAAGCTAGGAATACCATGAGTTTGTGTGAGACGCAGTGAATATCCCATGAGAGAGAGAACAAGACAATTTAAAACTGAAACCTGGAGTGATTTATGAAGATCATTGTCTTCCTGATTCAGATACTTTCCATATGTTGTTGTAGAAACCCCTTTTTGTATCATACGTGTAAAACATGTAAAAAATTAATTTCTATGCAACTTTCCTCCTTTCAAATGTTTTTGTTTTAAAATATTAATGTGTTTTTTTTATCTCTGTTATGTATTATCCCACTGTATTCTTACTGAAAGAACACTTTAAAGAGAAAGATTTTGAGGTGATTTTGCTGAAGTTTGTTGAGGTTGGCAATAAACGTGGAAGTACTTTCAATGCTAAAACATCTTATTGCACAGGATTTATGGCTTGACTTCTGTATCATGCTTAGGTGATACAGAGTATGCCTTGTATCATGCCCTGTATCATGCCCTAGCATGAGAGGAATAGAAGAATTTTTCTCTTACCAGCTGCAGCACATTATAATTCTATCTCATTTTATTTTAGACATTATTTGAAGATGGAACTAGTTACATTAAAATTACTGGATTGGAACATGATTACTAAAAATACAATACTGTTTGAGGCATTAAAAGACTCCATTTAATTTACTATAATATATAAAATACTTTTATTGCGGGGAGGCTTTATTTCACTAGTGCTTCTTAAGTGAACGGACATTTATTAATCAAATAAATCAACACCACCCATGGCTGAGGAGAGATGGATGACCGAGGCATGAGGAAAAAATTATCCGGTCCATGCTGTGCCTTTCTGCTTGCAATTTTCTGGAATATATTCATTATTCAGCATTATTCACCAAACAGTGTCTGCCGAGTAATTTTGCTTGTAGCTTGTTTGGAAGTAATTTGTAGTGAGTATTCAAAATATTCTTCAAATAGAGATTATTTGTCATTGATATAAGAGACAGTTTTTGTTCTCCATGTATGATCCTTACTCAAAAAAGTCCATGGATCACAAATGGAGCTCCTAAGTATTACTGCGGTACAAATGAATCAAAATATTCCTATAGCTTGACTTTAGACACTCCTTAATGATCTCCACAGACTTTAGTGGTATTTAGAACAAACTCTAAAATGTATTTTTCAGCACAGACACTTGGGACTGCCACTTTCAATTACATTAGGCGCAATTTCTTTACTTTTTTTATTTTATTTTATTTTTTTAGAAATCCTTGGGTTTGTGGCTTTGTCTGCTATGAAATCTTTTGCTAAAGTATCCATGGAAAGTGAATTGTAAAGAAGACACAAATCCACCTGAAACTAATAAAAGACTCAAATGTCATTAAGAAATAGTGAGATTTGTTTTTCTGGAACTGTAACTTGGCGTCTATGTTTTTAGACTTTTTCTCCCACCTTCCTGTCTTGTAAAGCTTTTAGATGTGAAATTGTATAAAATAGCATAAACCAAGGCCATCAATATCAAAAACTCAGTTTGCAAGTATTTGAGGTATTGTCAGAACCATAAAACACCATCAGTGCTGAAAGCCAGTAACGGTAATTCAGTTCCTTCATTAACAGAATCAAAACTAACCATGCAGCTTGAACAACAATTGCATTTCTTTGGTTTGTTTCTTCCCTTGCTGTGCAGCTGTGAAACTGCTGAGTCTGCAGAAGGCTAGGCTAGTATGCTGGTGAACAGCACAGTAGCGGGCCCTTGGACATCCTTTATTGTATCCTGCATACTCTTAATGTACCAGTGCCCCATTGGTCTCCAGACTTCCATGCTGTGCAAGCTTGCTGCTGGGAGGGGAGAACAAATGTGGCTGTAAAGTTTTAACATCTGCTGTAGCCACAAGTGGTTTGCTGGATGATCTCTCCAGCAGGTAGGACAGCTAGTTTCTCAGGTCTGCTGCTATCATCTGCCAGAGCCACAGCTGCTCATCCCCTGAGGATGGCTAATATATCTTTCTGGGCTAGAGAAAAGTTAGTCAGCCAAACAGGTATTTTCGCCATAGCCTAAAGGGGGAGACAAGCAACCCTTTAGAAGGCAACTGTGCAAAGGGTTCTACATGCAAAGGGTGTAAGGCAAATTTGCTGGGTAGGTTTGTGTTACTTATTTTCATTTTTATGTTTTCACAGAATGAAGTTTATCCATGGTCAGGGGACTGAAACAGGTTTTACATGATTTTTCCACTCTGAGAAGAGGATCTGAGATGAAAGCAAGAAGTGAGGGGATAAAATGCTGTCTCTCTGAGTGGGAATTCTTTTTACATTATGGTCATCTCTTATATTGCCCTTGCCTGCCGGGAAGGAGTAATGAGTCAGTGTTAGTGCTCAGGCACTAGCTTGCTGACTATATAGATTAAAGAATTATGAGCTTGTCAGTTGGCATATTCAAAATTAGCTCACAATTGTTTCTTCCAGGTTTTTCTTGGTGCTTAAAACAATTTATCATCAGCTGCTTTCTGCTGCTTGTTGAACCATTGGAAATCCCATCCCAGTCTACCACTTCTTCTCTTTAGCGTTACTCAGTTTCACTTCTTTGCTCTCACTGGGTGATATGGCTAATTAGAGAAATGGGTATTTGCACATCAGAGCCCTGTGAGAGCCTCTTTCAAGCACAGTTCCTCCTAGGCAATGGCTGCTCCTCTTCTGTCACTAGTTTGGGCTTACCTTCTGCCTGATGCTTCTCTGCATCAACAAGATCTGTGTAACTCTTCTCTTTTTCATTAAGGCATGTGGACACCAGTTTTTTCTGACTCTGTAATGAGTCATCATCATCAGATTCATTCAGGTTCTCAGCAGAAATGAAAGTGGGAACCAAATGTCTCCTTGCCATGGAATAATTGCAGTTGTCTGAGCTGAAAAGATGAGTAGTATATTTTTCTTGAAGGTGCTCTATTCAATCATGAAGCCAGTAGTCCAGCCTGAGGCATGATAGCCAGAGATTAATGTTGATGTTTTTCTTTCCAGAAACACAGTTTTTGTATAAGTGTTATACAGCAGAAGTTCGTCTCCAAGGACTGTAATGTGTGAAAAATACATAGTTTGGTCTTGGCTCATGTGTCATCGTTTACTAGATTCTAGTTTCACAATCTTTGTTAGCTGCAGTAGTATAACGAAAAAAGCAAATAGTAGTTTCAGACCTAGATCAGGCTTTGTGGCTTTATAACACTGAAACTTAGGGGAGAAAATTGCCATTTAAATTCTCTAAGTATCTAATGAAATACTACAAGGATATTGCTAGCTTATGGATGAGCAGAAACATGCAGTGCTTCTTGCAGAAAACCCAGTGGCATTACTGAGTTACAGTCTGATTTTTGATGTCTTTTATCTTTCTCAGGAAAGACGTTTCAGTTCTCCTGTGCCAAGCACAAAGGAATTTCAGTTAAGAACATGCCGCTAACTTTTCAGTTTAATCTAGCGAAAGCATGACTTAATTTTCCCCTATTTTGGAGAACACAAGGTTTTTGGCAGTGATTTTATACTGGCTGCTTACTCTAGTGACTAAAACAGAGTTAGGCAACTCTCAGAGCCATAATGTATGATTTGGAGCATTAATAATGCAGACCTGATAGGCTTTGGCTCCCTGTGCAGTTGATGGACACAGTAGATGCAATTACTCAGGACACTGTACCATGAATGCATATTTCAGGAGCGCTTTTTTTAACTTTTCTGTTCTCAAGAACCAGCAGCCACTTCTTCCCAGTGCTTCATAATCCCTTCCATCTTTTGTGTAAAGGTGTTCTGTTTCTTTCCTATATAGTAACTAGTGGGAAGGATGAAGTGCTAATAGAAAGGCGCTGGGAGAATGAAATTAGACATTTCAAAGAAAAAGCATGAAGACGAAGTAAGATCTATTTTTCTGAGTGTAAAAATATATTAACTTGCAGGCAGACTAAATGACAAAAACACTGACAGGATGGGATTTCAAGTGGTATTCGATCATTATAGAGTCATCAAAGGTCCCTCCTGTTGCTGTTCTGAATACTTACAAAGCCCCTGTAATCACACTTCACCTCTGTGGCCTTGGAGACTGAGGAAAATGAGAAGATTGTAAGTGCTGTGAAGATACCAAAGAAGAAGTGACTCCTTCGTCAGTCTCATGTACAAGATTTGATTTGTCTGGCCACTTCTGGTCTGCGTACTTGTAGAGGGGAGACACACAACTGTATTCTTGTATCTAACTTTGAAGTACTTGCCCCCTATGTGCTTTCTCATGACTTGGAATGAGGGCAGCCTGGTAGCATGACAATGGACACTCTACATGAAAGGACATATCTGGACCACAATTTCCTGGCTGCACTATGGGCCAAATATATGTTAATGAATCTTCCAGTCTGTTGAAAATAAGTTATTACTTATAGTTCTCCTTTTTAGAGAAAAAGGAATTAATAACTTTTGCTTTCCCTTTTCTATATTATAGAAAAAGCACTTAATACCTTTACCTGGTCTTCCTTCGTTGGTAAATATTTGGCTTGATTCTCTCCTGCTTTCCATTCCGTATACATATTATCCCTGTCCTGAGAATCTGTAACGTATTAACATGTCAGAAACATTTAAAATCTATTTGTCAAAAAATAAGTCATGGATGAGTCATATTTACTAATTGTTCCCAAAGTTCCTGCTCAAAAGGAACTTCATCCAGAGCCATAATATTGAATTAAAGGTGTAAATATAATTACAGAATATACAACCCTCAAAACTAAGTTCAGACAAATTGATGGCATGGTATATGTATGATCACAGACAGGATACAGAGTAAAAAAACCCAAATCAAACATCCGTGATCATTGTTTGTTATCAGCGTACATTGCCAGTCAAGAATGGCTTCAACATAGGAAAGGCTCTAAGAACAAGTGTTAATAAATTCCAACTTAAATATAAAGCCTGTACCAGGGGAAAAATAGTATGCTATGATGTACAGTTGAAACTTCAAGCCTACCACAAATCCCAGAAGAACGCATTCTGAAAAAAAATGCTTTCCAGCAAATACCAAACAAAAATAACTTTTCAACAGAAGATATCTCTGAAGTGTAGGAAATACCAGCCCTCTTAGAACAGTCATGCAGGAGAAAGTTAGTAAATAGTCATCATAAACTCCAGCTTCTTCTGTGGACTCAGCCAATAACCATCATGTCTGGGTGGTGGTGAGAAGATTATTTTCATTTTCTCTATGTGTCACATTCCTCTGTTATCCAGATTAAATGAAATAAAGTCCTTCACTGCATCTGGTGTCATAAAGTTACACTATTAGCCCCTTCTAGTCCAGATGAGGCAATCAGAAATAAGCACTTTTCCCTTACAGCTGCTGCTACTGCTTCTTTTGATCAAAATTGCTCCGTGTTCTTAGTGATTGTAAATTTGAAAGAGGAAGTGTTTTTAGGAGGTGGAATAGACGTGCATCACTGTCTTTGGTAAGCACTCAAGGCTCTGTGCTCTGGGGATTGCAAAAAAAACCAGCAAACCCCTCTGCATATTTCAATATCTCAGATGTTGTTCTTTAATAAAGGGATTTTCCACAGCAAGATTTCCAAGCATATCATGGATAGTATTCAGCCCAAATGAATTCATAATTAGAGTTCAAACAAAGCAAAACCCAGGATTTTTTGAGAATCTTAATAGATCTGACATTGCTAGGCTATTACCAGCCCAATCCAGAAGGGAATGAATAATACTTAAACCATTAAGCCAGCAGGGTTTTTTAGGAAATGGAAAGCATCTATCCTATCTAAGAAATCAATTCCACAGAAATTGTTCTATTGTCAAACAGTCTGAGAAAACAACTCCATTACTTTGTGGGAGTTTTTTTTTTAAGATAGAAGGATTTTATCAAGAAAACTTCATTTTTAAGTGTGTAGTATTATGTATGTTATTTCAACATTCAGATAGGGTATATTCGGGCAAATGCTGGCACAGAGGCTGAATTCCCAGATTAGTCTATGCCTACTTCTAAATAACTGGTGGCCACAATTCTTTCTTCTCACAATCTGCTGCAGTAGCAGCTCAAGCTATTTATCTGTATCTCTGTCATCTTGGAACAGCAAGAATTCTGGGTACATACTATAGCTGAATGAAGGTAGAATCACAATTTGGCAGCAAATCCAGGTGGCAGCTTGGAAAGAGGAAGATGAGGAAACTTGGCACTCATTAGCCTCATGGGTTCATAGTGGGTAGCTTGGGCTTCAGAAAGTGCCAACTCAGAAGGAAATTTTAGAATATTTTGCCTTCTTTCTGGTTTATCGCAGGAGATACAGTTCACCAAATATCCCTTATCATGAGCAATGACTTTATAAAGTATTTCAGATCAAGCAGATTAACCCAAGGCAGAAAAGAGCAACATTTGAGGCTTTGTACTGACAGGAACCCATGTAGGTGCTATATTCCACAGAGATATGTGAGGCAGAAGAACTTTTGCCACAGAGTCCAAGTTGGGAAAAAAATGATTTTTATGACATCACACCTGACAATCTCCCTCATGCCAAGAATTTAATTGTTACAAATTTCCTTTTAAGCCTGCAGGATGAGGTGTGCTTCACATCTTTGCCATGTTCCCATTGGCTTTCTTGGCTATTAACTGGTCACTAGAAAATTCTTTTTCTGCATATGACGCTTGGGATGCCAACTCTACAATCAGTCCATACAGATATTAATCTGTCACAGCTTACTAGTTTTCAGACAGCCTAGGACAGCGTGGAGGGAGCTGAATACTTGTAAATAGGTTCAGTTTCTACCAGTTTCACATCTGCCATACCATTGGTTGAAGAATAAATGGTTATTATCCCATTATCTTTAACTCAAACTATGATAAAGTAATATGCAAACAGAATATTTGAGAGACAAAACACAGGTAAAGATTCTTATAAAAAAGGTAGGCTTTTAAGAAAATCTCAGGTATTTTGTAGAAAAATAGAACCTATGAAATGTCTCTGATTTGAACAGGTTGAATGCTTTTTCTCTTGTCCCATTTTCTTGATCTTCATTTTGTACGCCATACAGAGTTTGTTCACTGTATATGGTAGCTGCAGAGTAAACCAGAATTTCCATTGCCATTGGCAGTCTTCTGGAGGAAAATTGTCAGACTATAAAATTCTTTTTGTTCTATAACAACCCACAGCACTCCCAAGCAACAGAACCTCTTAAGAATTGTTTAGCTATGGATTTTGTTTTAATATCTCATCCTCTTGTCAGTTTGAAAATCATGTTGCTTTTTACTCCTGTGGTTTTACAGATAGCCTCTAGTGATTAGATCTATTTCATGATGGGTTGTGTGTCTAGAATGCCAAGGAGTTTCCTCCCCTGTGCTTTTCAGGGAGCAGAGTTAAGGCTGTACCTTCCTTTCTGTGCTGTTCCAGAAACTAGAAAATTTCTGCTTGTTTCTACTCCAACACTGTTTGGGATTAGATACTCTAAAAACATGTATGATGGTACAGTTCACAAATTATGGAATGGTTTTGTGGATAGTTGTATCATGAAAGGAAAATATTTAATCCATAGTCAGTTTTCACTGTTTGTTGGGGTCTTCTTGGGTAGAGCAGAAGAGGAAAAGCACCTGTTGAAAATGGTAGTGCAATTACAAGAAAGAAACATTGATGTGAAGACTTGGGGAGGGTAGACCAGAAACTATGTTTATCTTGTTCAAAGCATTTACTAGATTTTTGGATTATGGTGACTACGTATCTATTGTGACTAATAAACATGGTAAACTGGACATAAATGGAGATGGGTACATGTGTTCTGTTACATCTGATATGAATACATCCTTTATGGAGATATGTGCAGATTATGGAAAGAAAGAATGCAAGATGTAAACCTTGGACATTGAAGGAATAAGGCAAAAATTATTATGTTGTCTATGTGTAACATGGACTGTACTGTAAAACTGATTCTATTCACTGGAAAAGCATAGGCACCTGTAGCTGAGGAATTTTTACATTTGCTATGTTATTTTCGAAGAGTGTAAAATGAATAGTTTAAACAATTCACAAGAATTTAATAAAAAAAGTCAAAATCCTGAAAGGAAGTTTTTTCATAATAATCAACACAATTAAGATTCAGAGACAAAACCTGCAATTCTGCAACGTCAAATTATAAATGAATTAATCAGTCTGCAAAATACACTATTAAAAGTCTATTTTGAGACAGCATAGTATTATATGAAGTCTACTTATTTTTTCTCCTCAAAATAGCTCCAATTTTTACACCTATGTGGTCTTCTATGTTAATATTAATGATCTGTAGTTAAATGACTTTGCCTTTTGGGAAACTGGGCTAATGATTAACACTTATAATTAATGGTAACATCTGCACAAAAGTGGTTTTGGGGAAATCATTAAGGATGACTGATGTCATCAGAAACATGGAAGGTAACAAGTCCTTTCTCAGTGAGCCGTTGCATATCTACAAGGACCTAACTTGTCCCCTTGTTATTTCAATTATCATTAGTAGTGTTAGCATTATATTGTACTTTAGTTATGAAAATGTTCTTGTCTCAACCTGTGGGTTTTACATTCTTTGATTCTTCTTCCCATCCTGCCTGTGGATGGGGGTGGAGGGGTGAGTGAGTGACTGTGTGGGACCTAGTTACCAGCTAAGCAACCATGACAATCCTGGAGAAGCTACTACAGTAACAGTCAGAAGCATACATGAGGCACAAGTTTTCCCATTTGACTTTGTGAGGCAGCAAATGACAAGGTAGGCAGTGGTTTATCTAAGGACAATACTGCTGAAGGCAGCAGATGAAGGCAAAGTGTAATAAAAATGCTGTTATGTGTTACTCCTGTCTCCAGCCCAGGGCATCCCTTGCTGTTTCATGCAGGCATACTGCTGTATGCTTTGCAGAAGAAAACCAAATCATGTCCCAGTGGCCAAATACAAACGAAAGACTAGAACTGAAGTTTTTTTCTTGGATAAGGAAAAAGGATGGCCTCTGAGCTGGCTTCAGGTACCTGCTGTCTGCACATGCCATTCAGAAGTTCAAACAGTGGAAACAGGAATATGCTGAAAGCAAGAGATGGCTGGGGTAGTAAAAAGTTCATGGCATGTCTGCTTTCTTTCCTATGACTTGACTGTGGAAGGACAAACTGGCTGCTCAATCTGTGAGAGGATTTCTGGGGTATTGGCAGTTACGGGGAACATTGCTGGGGCACATGATCACACACATGAAAATTAGGAAAGGATGGGATAATCTGAGAAATACATGTATGTAGAAGATGTTTTCTTATATGTCTAAAACATGTATTTGAAAAAAAATGCTTTGTCTTCATAGGCTTTATATTTTACCCTGATTTTGCAGGTGAAAGAAGAGGTTTGGAGCAATTCAAATATAATTTTTTTTTTTTTTAAGTCAGAACATCTAAAGAGCAAAGGAAACAGAGGGTTTCTCAGACAAGCCAGAGGAGGAAGAGCTGTCATCATTTTTCTTTTGCCAAATAGCTCACAGGGTAAGGAATGCTTTGAAGATATTTTCTCCTACAAATATGATGTAACCAGCAAGCTGAAGTAAGCTGACCAGATTACAAACAAACAGCTCTGAGGAACTGAGGCTGGGGCTTCTGGAGGGTAGGTACGGTGTGATATCTCCCAGCAGGTGATGCTGGAAAGGTTATTTTCCTGCACTGACTTGCTTAACCTTTCTCAGTCCTCTGCCATTGTTGAGAATGATAGCTCTCAGGTTTTGCAGATTTGGCTTATGAAGACAGGAAAAGGAGGAAAATGCCCTAGTCTGAACACACAAAGAGTGTATGCAAAGCAACCAACCCCCTGTGGGGCACCTTTTGGACAAGGTTGGACAGGTTTCAAGCGGGGAGTGGGGGGATCAGGTGCTCCCCATCTCCACTCTTAGCTTTCAGCTGCAAGCCACTGTGGGAGACTAAGCTCTGAGGAGAAGTTTGGTGTGTGTGCTAGGGGAGGCCTGTTGGGTTTTGCGTTTGGTTTGATTTACGTCCCAGGTGATTCCTGTGGGGTGGTGGGAAAGTGGCTGTCTTTCTTTGTGCCACTGAGCTGGATTAAGAATCTGCACTTAAATCTCGCTGCAGCAGGACAGCACAAGAAGGGGCTCAAGTCTGGGTAAAACCTGGGTGTTGCTGTATATTTCTGAAGTTCAGGTGCTGTCCTCTTATGTCTGTGTGAATTATTTGGGCCTTTCCAGTGTTTGGATAGAACAGGGAGGGGAAGTTAGCCAGACATTACATTTTTATTTCTCTTCTAACCCCGTGATTTGTCATATTTTAAATGATTGACTGGAAGGAGTTTAAAGAGGATGCATTAATATTTAACTGTGCTGCAATAAATAACTGGTGTTTTTAAAGTTTTCTTCCATTCAGATTGGAGCTCCCTAGTCTAGTTTATTTTTGATTATAGAAATTCACTTCAGTTAAATCATTCCTTTATCAGCAGGATCTGCCCACATTTGGTTAGACAAAATAGCTCTAGTAACCACGGTATTTTTTCCAATTGCTTTGAATCAAAGTTGCATTAAGGAAAAAAAACTTGCTGAGATTGGGCTGATTCACATTAATACAGAAAAGAATCTATCAAGGAGTGTTTAATGTGTACCTGTGATGCTGTGCTAGTTAATATATTGGCTAAAATACTGAATTACATTGAAATGAATACACTGTACCAAGTCTTAAAATTTATTCCAGGTGAGAAAGAAATGACATTAATATATGTGAGACTGTGTCACTGATGTATATAGTAGATTTAATTCAAGAATCCACCACTGAAATGTTATTTATAAAGATTTCAAGTTCACTTATCTTTATGGACTTCTGCTTCAACAGAAATAATTCTTGTCATAGTGGTGAAGCTCTGTGGCTGGTATTCATAGAAAGGGAAACTTGAAATGGAAAGTATTGGAAGGACCTTGCTTTCAAATAATGTACAATATTCTATATTGATAGATACAGTCCTCTTTGATTACTCTTTTTAATGTAGATTTCAGGTTGGGAAAAGGGGTAAGAATCTTCATGCTGCATATTTCATGCTAAGACTTTAAGTTTTGCATGCACTGGCTCTCCCTTGGGTTAGAGACAAATTCTAGCCTCTTGTAAAACAGACCTGTATCATGTTGGCTATTACTGTGTAAGAAATATAATGTGCCATTTTCTCCCTGGTAGTTTTAGCATTTCTAAGTGATGCTCAGTTCAGGTGCAGGAAGAAGAAATCCCTCTGTTTAAGGAAATGAACTGGAGTGTAGGAATATTTCTTGTGCCCACCAGCACACAAAGGGTATGTTGTTATTTTTCTGGGAGTCTGTTGAAACTGACTTTTCACAGGTGAGCCAGATCTGAGCCTAAATAGATGGCTATGACAAGAGTACACATGGAACCTGCAGAGCATTGCTCATCAGTTTTTCTGCCTTGCTAAAAAGATCAGAATGGCTATTCCTCAGTTTTAATATAAACATGCCTCTATTCTGTTTGCACAAAGTTCGTGTTAGTTTCAGGACCTCTGTCCATATTGCTCCACATTAGAACTCTGAATCCTTCTGTTCCCTGTATACACTTCCCTAAACGAAACACCTGCATCCAGATTTGCATCTGAAACTCAGTGGATCGAAGTCACAAATTTGAACTTTAAAACATATATGTGTAGGCATATATAAGCATATGCAAGTTTGTGTATATATGAGTTCATGTAATTCTGATTAGGTGCATACAGTTCTTAAACTCTAGGAGGAAACCCCAGACAAGGTCTACATCTTCAGCTAGAGTTGGGTATGTCCTGTTGCAATCAGAGAAACAATTACTGCTCATGACATGTCTAAACAGTATAATTAAAACTGGTTTATTCATACACAGCAATATGTCTACATCAGAGTAGACTTTAGCTACTGAATATGCATTGGGGTTTTGTCAGTCTGCTGTACCATTGTACCTTTACTATCCTGGTTAGGGTGGAGCTGGCTGCTTCAGATACGTCTAAACCACATCTGTCTCAGCATGCTGTTGACATATTGTTTTGAAATTTTGATGTTATAAACTCTTAATATTGTATTAATCCTCACAACACTGAAGAGTGGGCTCATCTTTGAGGTTCCGTGCTTTTAATGGTCTGTGTTCCGTCCCCTCCCACCCCATTTGGTCTGCCTTCCAGATGTGTGCTCTTCCTCTCTGTCATGAATGTATGTTACTATGTGATCCACCTTGAAGATACTAGCTCTCACTCATGTGGTGCTGACCTTCTCCTTCATCTCTCTCCACCGCACAGTCCTTTGGTGCCAGCACATGTCGTCTGTTTCCTATGTGTCAACCATGTGGAAATCACCTGAAGTACTTAGGATTAAGTGCTTTAAACAAAAGGGATCAGTTGTTTTCTTTGATGTTGTTTGTTGCTCCTCATAATCAATAATCTCCTGTCTATGAAAATATTCTTCGAGGACAGTTTTGAATGCATTCTAATTATGGAGTGAGCTGGAAATAATCTGATATTATCTTAGACCATCTTCCTTACTTGCTTTTTTTTTTTTAATCTCTGCTCTCAAACACAGTTTATCAAGAACTGAACATGCTCAAAGGGGTGGAAAAGCATATTAATATATGTTAAAAGAAAGATAAAAGCAACTAAACATGGGAAGTTTGGCCAAAATATTTCCAACACAGACCCTGATGGCTTGGTATTTGTTACATGGAAATTCCAGAGAAGGTGAAGAACTCAGACTTGGAAAAAAGGCGATCATAACTGAGAAGAGTGGAATTGAAAAATATGAGAGAAGATACCTGGGGAAAAAAAAAGACATCCCAATGATAAGGTACATTATATTGTGGAGTAGTTTCTCCTGATTAGAATATTTTATACAAGGTTTTCCTTTTTTTTAAAAAAAAAAAGATAATGGTTTTAAAACCAGAATGTATATGGGAGAAATCTGGCACAGTTGGGGGTACGTTTGTCTGTGTTCCAAACTGCTCTGGAATTTTTTAGTATGCTTACAAAATGAACAATTAAATAAAATGTTGTTGCTGTGATTTGATCACTGAACCTGCAGATTTTTAGGAGTTCCAGATTGCATCAAACCTGCATAAACTTCTGGCACAGACAGCCTTTATTGCACAAAGGATGTGACTTATGCAGAGATACCTCAATTGGGTCCAAATGAAGTAGCTTTATACTGGAAATGCTGTGTCTACATATGCACTGCAACCTGCTGTCCAGGCTAACACCGCCTGCCTCCCTGGGTGCGCCAGTTAACTTGGGCAGTTCTGCATTTATGTGGGCATCCTGACGGGCTTCCCTAGATATGTGAGGAATACGTGTATTCATTTGCATGAATCAGTGGCCTAAGACGATGCTTTGGGTTGCGCCAACTTATGATGGCTGCATGTTAACATGATTTAGTTTGAGAAACCAGTTGGTGAACTGAAAAAAAACTAGTCGAAAGAAGACTTTTTCAGTCCGATAAGAGGCCCTCTCTTCCTCCAATTTCATACCCTGCATTTGAAAAGATATTTGTGTCCTCCCCCTGAAATACTTTAACATCTTTTTCCTTAGGCCATGTACCAGTTTTCTTTTAAGCACCTGAAGGCATAGTTTCACATGCATATGGATAGAACTTTCTTGAAAGTGATGAAGGAAAAAAAGAAAATCATAAAGATTAAACCTCTGTCTTTCAGAAAGCTATAACAAGGGTCCAATCATGAAGCTTTATAGAGAGAAAAAGATGATTGTCTTAATCCAGAACACCCTATACCTTTTATGTCTTGTTTTAAGCCCTTTCTTTTATATTGCTGGTGCATTATTTTTATTCTTTCAAGGTTTAAGTACTGAAAATTAGATGTGTATTATTTTGTATCTCAAATAAGATACTTAAACCAACAAGAAGCAGTTTTGTCCTGATATTTTTTGAATGCCATCAGTTTTTTGCCATGCTATTAGATGTATAGTTGAACAAAGTTCTCATTTGTTGTAAAAGAGGCTTGGTCTCACTTTTCAGTATTGCTCGCCATCATTTTCACAGTGAATATGCAGTTATTTATACATGTAATTGCTTTGCAAATCTAATACATGAGAGTTCTCTAATTATGCGTATTAAATTGTTAAAACTGTCCATGTTAATATTCAGAGCATTCACTCCAATCTTTAAGCTAGGAACACTATTCAAAATTTGCTTTAATGCTATTGAGAAATGTGAGCCTAAACCATGACATACACCAAGAATAATAAGCTAATGTAGTCTCTATAAAAGGCTTTCATTCTGGATATCTGACTTGGCTTTTCTGAAAAGCTCAGCACCTCACATGTATTAACCCTGGATCTGGATGCTGAAGTGAGAACTAGTTTTTGCATTTTAACAAGAAAGATTTATTTTCATCAAAGAAAAAAGAAAACCCAACAAAAAAACCCCCTAAACCCCGCCCCCCCAAAACCCAAAACAACTTGTAGTAGTTTAGTAGCTACCTGCAGTTAAACATCAGTAGTATCATCTTTCTGAAGATTTGGATCACGAAAACAGAAGACAAATAAGCAGCTGTCATGGCAATAATAGGATTGAAAAGCAAGGGAAAAACAGTTTCTGTGTCCATGTTCTGTGGGTTATATTTCTCTCTTTCACAGGCATAACTCTCATGCTACATACTGTTAAGTAGTCCAACCTCACGAACAAACCATGTTTTGGGATTGACCTAGGAGTTCCTTCTCCAGTGTCATGTACAAAAGAAACGGCAGAATGAAGTACTCTAATCTCCAGCTGGAATTGGCGTCACTTTGTCAAAAATCCTTTTATTTTCCTTTTCATCCCTATGAAAGTCAAGTTTATAGAATGATGAACTCCAGGAAGGAGCTGGAGCTCATTTGCTGTTTGGATAGTACAAAACCTTTCATAATAGGTTGACATTATTCATTGTGCAGTGAAATGGAACTGGTGTAAAACTGCTCTTTTATAAATACTTCAGTTGTTTGTTACCACAAGAACTGGAGATTAACTTACAAATTGTTCATCTTTCCCATTCACAATTCCAGAACTGCTAGTCCACTTGTCTCTAGCTACTGTGTGCAATTACTGTGCAGGCTGCCAGGAAAAGAAATATAATAAAATAATGTCCTTCAATTCACAATGACAGATCAAATGGAAAGTTTTGCTAAGAAAGCATTTCCCAGCCATTCTTCTTCAGAATATACATGTGTAATTAGAAACAAAACCAGAGACTTCCTCTCTACTGCCTGTTGTAAGGCATAGTTATTTGAAACAAACTCGGTAAGAAAGAATCCTTACAAAATTTAGCCCACTGTTATGAAATGAAAAGCAGCAAGTCTGGAACTTTTTGGTTCCTAAAGTTTTATTAATTAACATGCAGCCTTTAATGTGTTTATGCTCCCAACCATGCCTAGATATATTGAAGTGCCACTTCTCATACTTTACCTGATTAAGAGGGCAAAGAGGCACAAAGAGGCCATAAGAGACTAGGAGAGCAGAAAATGGGACCAAAGCAATTCCAGGGATGGTATTTCAGAAGCATATCAGCTTAACTCCTTGGCTGTGTCTTTTTTCATCCTGCAGGAGAGATAGCACAGGTGACATGGGGACTCAGGTACCTTACTCTTAAGATAAGCTACAGATTTGTGTAATCCATCTCTAACTTGAAAAATGAACCTGTGGTGTATGGAATAATGGGCCTATTTCTTTTAGGATGGTGTACACCTGTAGGCAGATAGCAGTGTTACATGTGGTGCCTTAGGGCAGGTGTTTACAGAAGCTCAGTATACCTTGTCTTCTGTAGTATTCATTGGTAGCTCAGATAATAATGCAGGAGGCACTATGGAATACCTTCAAATGAACTCTGAAGGTTATGTGCAATAAATTTCAAATACCAAATTCAGCTTTCATAGGCTGTTCTAGATGCATATTAAGGCTTCTTTATCCAAAGGGAAGGAAGGTTAAAGGATTGTAGCACAGTGATACAAAAGCTATTCAGCTTCAGAGCAAGGAGAAAGCCTTTTCTGCTTCTTGGATTCTCTTCTAGATACTGCTTCATCTTGCATAAAATCTAGCAGTATTAGTTTGTGCCCTTCTAATGCAATTGTCTAAAACATGACTAAAGGAAGGAAGCAAAGATTTTATGTCTGTGAGATGAAAATCAGGAAAGTAAAATTTTGCTGCTGTAGCCATTGACTCAGGGGTGTTCTCCCCTCCTCATTTCCAGTTTCACATGCCTTTCATCTTTCATCTCATTCCAACTTTCAGGGTGGTGGTTTGTCCTCTTCCTTCTGATTCCCTCCTCTCTGCTGGAACTGAAGCTGTATCAGAAAAAAGAGCTTGAATACTCAACGGGAGGGATCTTGAATTTGTATAAAGGACTTGCTCCCTTTTTCAATTTGTTCTTTCTTATTGTAGATGCCTACTTCAAAACCTTCCAACATGAATACAGACAGCTTTGGGATGACATTTTTGTTCTATGGTTGCATATATGAAACTCTGTGTATGTGGTATTATACACTGTGCAGATCCTGACTGAAAACCATGGAAGTAGTGCTTCAGGTAATTTAAGTCTGCTGGTGCTCTGTGAGAAGTTTTGGAAAGCTCTGTGAGAAGTTTTGGAAAGATAAATGGCAATTTCATATATTTTGCATCTCTAAAAGCTAGAGCTAAGCACGTTGTTCCTACCATCATATTTAGCTCTTGTTTCTGCTTGTGGATGTTCTCTGATTAGAGTGTGATTTGCTTGATTTTTAATTTTAAAATTAATGAAATGACCTTTTTTTGGTTGGATAGCTTTGGGCATTATATGAGCCTACAAACCAATCTCATAGGTAGAAAGGGTAACCAAGAACATTTATGTAGATAAAAATTTCTATCTGTGAATACCCATGTGCAAAATAAAATGGCATGGAAAATGAAATCAAAACAGTGACCACACAAAGTTTTATAAGGTCCTACCAGAATCTTGTCTTCTGTAGTTTGATTGAATCACTTCTCCTTTGTTTAAAACATCTGGTCCCTGATGAAAGACTGTAGATCCACTTTGCTGTTCAAAGTACAGCACTTTTATCAGGGCCACTGGCAATTGAAACTAGAAATTATTCATCAAAAGATTTTTAGCAAAATAAAGACATTGCAATGGCTTAACTCCAACAGTTTTCATTGTCCTTGCAGCTGTTTTGCTCCATTCTGGTTTTTTTCAGAGAGCATTCTATTTGCAAATATGACACTTGCAGGTTGAGAAGAAGTGACACATCTGTTATGAATCATAAAATCATAGAATAGTTAGGGTTGGAAAGGACCTTAAGATCATCTAGTTCCAACCCCCCTGACATGGGCAGGGAGGGACACCTCACACTAAACCATGCCACCCAAGGCTCTGTCCAACCTGGCCTTGAACACCACCAGGAATGGAGAATTCACAGCTTCCCTGG
>WYDI02037853.1:0-18115 GCA_009867235.2 Psittacus erithacus | reverse complement strand
TGTAAGGGTGGTGAGGCACTGGAATGGATTGCCCAAGGAAGCTGTGAATGCTCCATCCCTGGCGGTGTTCAAGGCCACGTTGGACAGAGCTTTGGGTGGCATGGTTTAGTGGGAGGTGTCCCTGCCCATGGCAGGAGGGTTGGAACCTGATGATCTTAAGGTCCTTTCCAACCCTAACTATTCTATGATTAGTGACAAAAATAGTTCTTGTATGAAGAAGTATACAATAGAGGCATATTTGAATTTCATTTTGTATGTGAATAGTGCTTTGGTCATTTTTATCTCCTGCATGAAATCTCTGCCACTTGCCTTCATGAGCCTTCAGTCTTCTTCAGTAATTTAGTCCTGTGGAGTGATGGCAGGTCATAGTTGTTGAGGGAAAAATGATTGCTCGGTTTACAAGGGCATACACTTTTAAACACTGGAGAAAGATTTTGAAATGACCTCTGTATTAAAGGGCAAATGAACGTATTAGGTTGATAGTGGTTTGTGGTATTAAACAGATAGGCTACTTCATTTTGTGCTCATTGAAATTTTTTTTCAGTACCCCAGACTTCCTTAAAATGTGAAATAAACAGGCTTGATGATCATAATTGCTTGCATATTCTTTCTGTCGGACATCCATATTGGTAACAAACTCTTTGTTGACTACCAGAAGCTTGGCACAGAGTACAGGAAAGTCGTGCAGCTATTGAATGAGGTAATATAGGTTTGCTACACCTTTATGACAAATCTGTTTTATACCTGACATGGACTCTGACAGCACTAACAATCTAATAAATCAATCATGGGTAATGCATACTAAAAGCTCCTTCAGGGAAAAAAGAAAAGGGAAAATGGGGGACTTTAGAGAAGACCAGGAGTATGTTTCTTCCCGTGCTATAAAGCAAACTGATCAAAGGCCTCTGTATTCTCTCAGTAGACTTACCACAAGTTATTCGCATCTTCCTGTTGTAGTACAAATGCCGGCAAGTTACATGTCTAGATCAAAGTTACTTCTAAACCGGGAACAAAGTCTAAACCAGGTGTCATAGAAATCAGCTGGGAAATTGGCTGATCCCATCAGGAGCAGAAGAGTATCATGACAGACTATCATGATAGTCTTCTATCTAGACTAATCAGTCTAGTTATGACTATCATGACAGAAGAGTAAAATTTCAAGAGTGAAGATAGTACAAAATTTTTTACATAGTTATGATCATTAGAATAAAAGTTCTGATCCAGACTGAGAATTAGTCTAGTTAGAGTATTTTCTTGGAAGCACTTTCCATTTTTTGATCTGTTTTAGTAGAGGGGCTTCTCTAAACCAGGTTAGCTGTAGAGTTTTGATTATTTATCTTATGGGAAGGTAATAACAGAACTGGCTCTAGCACAGAAAGGAGAGGGAAAGATGTTAATTCTTGAACTCTGAAGAGGCCAGCTACCATCTCTAATTTGGAACTGAGTTGCCTGTGACTTAGGCAAGGACAGAAAAGAAAGGTATCTCTGGACGATTTGTGTCTTAGTTTAGGAGCACAGAGATAGAACACATCCTCTTGGATAAGGTCTTGGCAGTCACCAAAAGAAGACAGGAGTGGGCTGTGCCACAGGAGCCTTACTTCACATCTGCAGGAAGAGCTCCTGTGCAGCTGCTTACCTGCCTCTGTTCGCAGTGCAGGGCTTGGAGCTCATGTAAATAAACTGCATAGTGCATCCATGTGTTCCTCTTCCCAGGGGAGACTGGCTAATGTCAAGTCTCCCAGATCTCACCTGATACAAATAGGAAGCAATATAGAAGAGAGTGATGTCTGTCAGTGTCCTGTAAGGCAGGGACCACGTTTATTTCCAGATGTGGCTTGCAGGTGCCAGGGGATTGATCTAGAGCTCCTGTTCTCAAGCACAATGAAAACTTGTTCTGAATAATGAATGTTAATTCGCATGTGGCAGCTGCTACCCCAAGCTCTTAAGCGTGAATTAGTTTGCTGAAGTGTAAACGGTAATCTTAGAGGTACATATTGTTATGCATACCATGTATATTCTGGTATGTCCTGCTCCTTTTCCAACTGATACCGAAGTTAAAAAATTCAGTGAGGATACAGATGTAGTATTAGGCTCACAGAGCATGTCTTGCTCTACAGCTTTTGTAGATAAATAAAAATAATTCTATGCACAATTTTACACGTTTATTTATGTATATGGGGTATTGTAAAGTCTTGTTCATTTGGAACATAAAATATGAGTTGTTACCATGTGTTGTTACCTTGAAATGTGTTGTTATTAGAAATGAGTCCCAAAATATGCTTATTTCAATCCATCATCCTCTGTTTTTTCAGTGCCCTCTGCAGAAGGATTTTTTTGGCATGAAGGCTGAGGGTTACATACACATAGAGACCAGACCAGTACTCTCCTCTTTGGGTGATGTCCCTCGGACAGAATTGTGGCTTCTGCTGTTGAGCTGCTGCTGTACTTATTTGTGGATAAACCAAGGAATGACATCTTCAGGCCACCAGAAGTGGTACATATCTGGAGCAAAACTCTGCTTATTCTAAAAGGAGTTAAAACTTGCTCTGCAGGGGGTACATGCATTTCTTTCAACTTGCATGATACTTCCTAACAGGAGAGAAAAAGCCCTTTTTAAATGAAAATAAAATGGCATATCTCCTTTTGGAATACCGAATAGCACAGCCATTCTGCCATTAAAAACACGTTCTTTACTTTATACAATTTCTAGGAGGTTTTAAGCTAACGTACTATGGAGATACACATATGTATGCATACAAATATATGTTCAAGAAAGAATATAACCTGCCCTGTCTTTTTGGTAAATGTTAATAATGGTACAGAGTAGGCACAAAAATTAACTCCTATTTATAGCACTGTCCTGCTTTCTAGGTGGAAGTGTTAGTGTTACCTTTTCTCCTTCAAATAGCACAAACCTATTAAAAAATAATAGAGCCATGGACTTAATGTTTAAACATCCACATGAATGAATATTACAAGGCACAGATGAGTTAAATCTGCCAGTGACTGTGCTCTTAAAAAGGTTTATGTTAAGCAAACCCCTCAAACACTTTCCCTTTTGCCTAATGGTTCTGTTTGCTATTCCCATAACAAGAGATTGTGGTTTACGGTACTCTATTTATTTTGGATTTTAATAGGATTTTGAAATAAGTCTGTAGCAAACAAATAGTATTGGAAGTCATAATGAGAATCTGAAGTTAGAATTAAGTAGCTTAGAACTTCAACTATACTGAGCTGGTACAAAATTCTTTTGGTAGCGTGCAATTAGTAAGACTAACTCCTGCCTTAAGCTCCTTGCAGGTTTTTTTGGCACACAAGAAGTAGAAGTGACATAGAAGACAAGGTTTATAAAAATAAGACCCTGTATTTGCAAGAAAGTGTCCCATCTGGATATTTTTCAACAAGGTGTAAAAGACCTATGAAATTACTACATATGTTGTTTAAAACACAATCTGGAATATAGTCATCACCATATCTAGTGATTTTTTAAAAAGGTATTTTGAATAATCAAGGGGGGAAAATAAGTTACGTGCTGAAGTGCCTGGGAGAAAAGGAGCAGTGTCAAACTCATCCTCCAGAAAAGAAATGTTACACTGACGCAATCTGTGAATCTACAGTAACTGTAGGTTACATCTATTTTGATATCAGATACTAGAACCTGTGTGTTGCTGTTTATTAGAAATGTTTTCTGTTTTATAAGCACACATGAAGTATCCTCAGTGATGCAAAACAACTTTCTAATTGTCTAAAAATAGATGGGGATGTATATTGTTTCAAACAACCACTTCTAGAAATGTAGTGAGAAGCTGCAAGGCGATGAAAGCTGTTTTAGGTTTTCAAATCCAAGCTTGGCAAGGGGTTTTGGTCATTAGCACTGTCTCTTGTAGACATTATGGAGGCCAGATAATAGAAATCTTTTTTATTGATTGGGGCTGTACTTCAAGAAAGGTGTAATTGCCACCCTAAATTTAATCTTGTAGATATTCAGCTGATGCCAATGTTCTGCTTTAGTATTAATGTCTTCCTGGAACAGTTAAAGTGAATAGTAAAAGCTTAACTTCATCTTAACATTGTCACCTGTGATCTAGATCAGCGTGTATTGGTAAAACATAGCAAGTATTTTTGAAGAGTGATCCTTTATCTAAATGAGTGATCCTTTATCAGAAATGGAGAATAGAGAATCATTTATTGGAAAACATAATGGATACATTTAAAAGCATTTTGCTATATTACTTAGACATGGGGAAAAATGCTGCTGTTGGGAGGAGGGCTATTTCTGTGAGTTATAATGCAAACTATTTTTCCAAGCTTTTCTGAACATTAATTTGCAGTATTCAGAGGTCTTACAGTCACTGTTTTTTATTCTCATAAATTGACAATAAGGGTCAGATAAAATCTTACATCCAGTTACTGTTGCAGCCCTGAATCAAAAAAATCCTTACTTGTTTCATTGTTCCTCTAAGTTCCTCCTAGAAGCGTGAGGGGAATGTTAGAACTTTTCTATTCCTCCATGAAGACGCTGAGATTTTGGTTTCTATAGTTGCTCTGAGTCTTCAATGAGACAAAAGAAAGGACAGTGTGGCTGCCCAGAGCGTGGTTTGGGGTTTACTTTACTGAACCTGAGTTGTCCAAGGTGACAGTTTAAAACTCTTTTTTTCCAAGTGAATTTATAGTTGCTGTCCTTATTCCCTTTCTTACACTCTTTCCTTCTCCACTCGAGGTTTCCTGCTACTGCCCCTTCCCATCCCAATTCAGTGCCTCTGCTTGTGATGAAACATGTGTCTCATCTTTTGGCCACTGGTAGGTGAACCAGTGGTAGATTTCTGTAAATCTGAATTTTCAGATTAAGATGCAAATTTCTGAGACGCCTAGATTTTCCAGTATTTCATCAAGCCCCTATTGTATGATTAGAAAGCTGGTTTTCTAAAATGCTCCCAGGGAGCTCCCAAGCTATATGGCTACATGGGGGTCTTGTGTATCCTCGTCATGACAACCATTAACTAGCCCAGAAGCAATGTATAGACATTACAGAAGGCAAAGGAGAACTCAGGTGTAGAGGCAACTAAAAGACAATAATTCATCAGGTATCTCATTGATACTGCCCCAAATGCATGCTGACACAGTAAGAGTTTAGAAAACAAAAGCATTTGCCTTTAGCAGTTTACTCAGTGGAAAGACACTACAGGCTGGAGCTAGTGTTAGTAAAACATTATTCAGTCTTTCTCTTAAGTAGTAACTGAAATTCCTCGCTAGAAGCAGTATAGTATTTATTCACTTTTCTTTTGAATGTGGCTAGGCATATCCGTTTGAAAAAAAAAATGGGGAGAAATGAGGAAATTTATATTTGCCTTTAAATTCTAATGAAAGCAGGTTAATATCGCACTAAAAATTTTTATACAATGGTCTGTACCATTTTAAAGTCTCGTTGTCAGGAGCAGTCGTTGTGATGTTGTCACTATAGCATGGATCACAAATTTGAGCATTGCCATAGGCTCATTGAAAATAAATGTAGGTTTATTAACATATGAGAAGTTTGGGTTTGCGGGGATTTTTATTATTCCATGTGATTTTATGAGGGTAGATGGGAAAGAATTTCATACTATATCTTCCCAAATGAAAAACATGCTCAGTGCCACATTATCAATACCCAAATGATTGTCTTCATTGTCCTGCTGTTATCTTCATCTTATTGGGAGCTGCAAAAAAGAAATGAGGATTCAGCTGCTTGACTGACTGTAGAAGAAACAGCCTCATGCATGTGCTGTCATGTAAGAAATATTATGTGCAAGTGTTTGAATGACTCTTAGTAATTAGTTGATTTTGTTTGGCATTTTTATGTAATTACAGCAAAATCACAATCCACATTTTTTCACGATTTTGACTTAGGTAACCAAAGTTTTTAATAACCAGGGAATGAAGAACATGTTTTTGAAAGGGATTAAGCAGTGAAATGATGAATGGAACTGTTTCCAAAGCATGCACATAAAGTGATATCATCTAGCTATGGATGATTTCTGCTCCATCACTTCAACAGGAAAATAGCTATACTGCTGAAATGATTTGGCTTAGGCTCTATTATTTGTGGTGGCGCTTGACAGTTATGGAGTTGGAATTCTATTTCTTTCATCTAAAGCAGGTGTGCCTTAAAGAAAATCATTCTGCCACTTCTGTATAACGCATGGAGATTGTTGGCTGCTTGCCTGAAAGCGATTCAGTGCACTTACCCCATTTTCATACAGCAGAAGTTGTCCATGAATATCATCCTGATTTAAATACGAGTGAATTTTTTTTATCCCAAAACAAGATAACTGATGATATGAAATGCTTTATTTTATGCTTACACATAGACTTAAGAACCCATTTTGAAGGGCAGTTTTATAAAAATCTGTATTACAAAGCACATAAACATGTTGACATTAATTTATTATTCAGTGCTAGAAGAAAGGTGCTTCTTAATTTTGATGTATCTGTATTTGATATGAGAGGTTAACCTTGATATAGGCATCATGTATCCAAATTTTACTTCCCTGTTTGACTCCAAAATACTTTACCTTAGTTTCTGATAGTAATGTATCCAGGTAGCAGTTGTTTATTTGTGAATAGCACATGGCACATTTATTTTGTATGAAAAAAGAGTGTAATTCTATAAGTGCCTACTGAGATCTAGACAGATTAGGTTTAGTTAGAGTGAGGATTTGAATTTACATGGAAAAAATGTGTGTAATGTCTGGAAGAGTGATGCGTGTTTACTGAGGGTAAATGAAAATGTATGTGCATTTCTGTGTCATATTGCATATTTCCACATATCTATATGCACATTTATACTAAAATATATATCTGGATTTTAGATGTGCATATATATCTATATTCTAGGTGTAAATATATCTACATTCTAAGTCTAGAAGAAACCTTTAAGATCAGAGAGTCCAACTGCTAACCCAGGACTGCTAAGTCCATCAACTAAACCATGTCCTTAAGTGCCACATCTACAAGTCTTTTAAGTCCCTCTGGGGGTGGTGATTCTACCACTTCCCTGGGCAGCTGTTCCAGTGTTTGACAACTCTTTCAGGGAAGAAATTTTTCCCAATATCCAATCTAAACTTCCCCGGGCACAACTTGAGGCCATTTTCTCTCATCCTGTAGCTTCTTATTTGGGAAAAGTGACCAACCTCCCTTGTTACAAGCGCCTTTCAGGTAGTTGTAGAGAGTGATAATGTCTCATCTCCTCAGCCTCTTTTTCTCCATGTTTAACAACCCCAGTTGCTTCAGTGTATCATGATGCTTCTGAATACAGTCTGAGTACATGAACAAGTTTATGTGTTGAAGGTATTCAGTGATATGATGAGGAAGTCACAGTAATTTTTCTTGCTTAAATAGCACTAACTACTCTTACATTCCTTTGCAATAGCAAATAAATAGTCTGACTGACATACATGTGCAGCTCAATAGTGCATATATTTTTAATTCCCTTTTTTATCTCATATTGCTTCCATTTATTTATCAAATAATATATGAATACGCATGTCATCTTTTCCTAAAACTCCACAGATGATTAGTGCATATATTCACAGGCACTGAATACAACTTGTGTAACTCGGGCACCATGATTTGTGATTTAGTGTCTCTTAATGTATAATGAACAAAGTAATAGTGATGTTAAAGTCACTAGCTGCAGCAAAGGGTTGCCTAATATGAGAAATTGTTTATTAAAAACATTTTGTATTTTCAGGCTGTACTGAAATCAATAGTATGTTTGATCTCTGGAAGGTAGTCAATGGGTTCATTCATAGGGAATGAATGACGTGTTGCTGTTTGATTTACTGGTAAATTCCAGTGTCAATATCTGCTATAAGGTTTACCTTTTGTTAATTTTTATTTTGTGTAACAGGCTGCACTTCACAGTACCTTTATGCCTTAAAATAAAAATTCAACAGACAGGCAAGTTTAGCGCATTAATATTTAAACTGTTATTCAGAAAATACACCATTATGATAGCTTATAGCGTAATATTATGTTCCATTTATATCTAAATAGATAACATTGTTTAGCTTAAATTAATTCTATTGGCTTAATTAATGCTATTACTTTAATCCATTTAGAAAGGAAAAAAACCAAAACCAAAAACCAAGGAAAGCATGATGATATCAGATAGGCCAACAGATACAATACAAATTTCAACTTTCTGAGAAACTTCCCATTGTACCAATGGTGCAGTGGTTGTCTTTCTTAGTCTCTTTTGGGACTTGTGCCAAAGTTTTAAACTGTGGTTCCACTGGAAAAAGAGGTCTGCTTAGCATGTTTTGTTTTGAGTCACCCCTTCCAGCCCGGAATAAATGTGCTGTAATGGCTGTTTTGAGTGTAAAAGTCAGCAGGAGCATTTGTCTTCATGTCTGCCATGAAGCTTGGTAAATTATCAGGGTCTCTCAAAGAGTCAATACAAATTAAAAATACAAAAAAGGTTTCTAAGAGAGTGATTGCTATTCTAGCAAGTTCATTAGCCTTCTGAGGAACGCTGTTGGCAGGCTGTGTTTAGCAGAAATCCAAAACAGAGTAAACCAAAAATGTCAGAAAATGAATTGGAGATCACTTGGCAATACAAATGTGAGAACTAGGATGTAGATGATGAATAATTTGGGAAAATCTATATTGCTCCTCCAGGAATCTTAACTGCACAAAGGGGAGCTATACTGATGATTACAGCAGAGAAAGGGGAATAACTTGTTTAAGCTAACGTGTGCCATCCAGCTTTTCCAAATGCATTGGCACAACTGGACTCCAGACACTATTTTGTTTGTGAAAAAAAAAAAAAAAAAAAAAGAAAAAAGGAGTTCCGCAGTGATGCCTTTTTTCCCCAGATCCCTGTATTCTATCTCCTTAGCATTTTTGGCCTATAATCTATTTTCTCACTCTCACTTTGTGAGACTAAGTTGAAGACCAGAAATGAAGTTTAAAGGAGGAAATCAGTCTCCTAAACTCAATAAGTGGCAATTACCTTGCATCTCCTTCTTTAGGAAGTGGAGGTTGGCACAACTCAGTTAGCTGTGGGTGCTGTCACCTACAGCATCCGTTATCAGCTGCTACTGAGAGGAGGGAAGAGGCTGTTCCTCTTCAAGTTAATTCAGGTTTTTTTGACAAATTTTGCATGCCATTGCTACTGTATTGTTCCCATTATCTGAAGATTCATAACAGAAAGAGAATGAAGCGGGAGTTTTAACTCCTATTGGATAACATAGCAGTAAATCTAACAGGAAGGGCAGAAGATTGCAGATGGCACAGTTAAGGCTAATGTGCTCAATGCCTTTTCTTCAGTCTTCATGGAAAGGTTAAGTGTGACAAAAGGTTTAACATTATCGTAATTAACAAGGGAGAATAGGGAAGGAACTGAGTATTTAGATTCAGAAAAGTGAGATTTAAGGCCTGTTTACGAGGTCAAATGACTAGGCAATAAACTGGGATTTGAATTTATGGTATGCTATCTGCTGTGCATTAACTCCCCATATGGAAGGTCTCAGTAAATGAAAGGATCTTTACAGGAAGCAGCTTTTCTAGGTTGTCAGGGCCTCTTAGAGTTTACCCCAGCATATTTAAAGATGCGGTTTCTAAACCAGTAGTGATGTGCTTTGGGTACCCCAGAAGGATATAAATAGTCCTAATAAACATATTACGTATATTTAAGTGAGAAAAAACAAAAAAAAGGGAAAATCAAGGAAATGTCAGCCAACAATTCAAACTAAATTGGTATCTGGAAAGATACTAAACCAAATTATTAAATAATCAATTTACTAGCCCCTTAAACTTTATAAGGGAAGTAGCTGCTCTACCCACCAAGAGCAGACACGTTTTTCACATTAGGGAGACTTCTGATATGTCTCAGGTAATCAGGCCAGTAAGAGTATGATTCAGATGAAATAAATAAGGAGCAAGGCTTGTTTGAGAAAGTATTATCAAGAATTAATTTTACCAATAGTCTGTAGGCCCTGATTTTTCTACTAATTGCTACTTTCATTAAAGTCTTAGACATGAAATGTTTGAGTTTTGAACAATGTCACACTTGGAGGCCATTCAAGCAGGCTTAGAATTAAAAATCTTTTTGATAAATGGGTGAAATAGCTTGAAATCCGTAAGACAAATTTAAGTAAAGACAATACAGATGGTGCTTACAGAGCAAAAGTCAACTGCACAAATGCCAAATGGGAAATAAGTGATAAGGTGTCAGCACCGTTGAGAAGACTGAGCAGGTTGCAGTGCTGTCACAGAACAAATGGAAGTCTCTTGCTGTAAATGTATTGGAGGCTGGGGTGCCACACAGGGAGGCAGTTTTTGAGCTCTAGCCTGTGCTGAAGCTCAGTTACATGTCAGGAAGGATACAGAGACACCAGAGGGAGTTTAGACAAAAGCAATAGGGAACAGGGTTTGAAACTCGGTTAGTTTAGGTTAAAAAGTCAGGCCGCAGAGACTCTGTCTTCAAGCATGTAAATGTTGTTACTGTGATAACTTTTCTCTATGCCCGCTAAAGTTACCCCAAGAAGTATCAGTTTTACTTGCCACAGATTGGGTTTATGTTCAGTGTTTGGAAAAACAAAACTGTGCTCTAATAACGTAGTTAAATACTTGGAACAATTACTTAGATAAAATGAGATTTCCATGACTGTTTGGAGAAGTTGATTAAATTCTGTTCAGATTGTTCATTTATTCCTGATCAAGTCTAATTAACTCTTGGGGGGCCTGTCATATCAACTTTTCTACAGGAGTATGGGTATGAATTCCTGTGTTTACAGTTTACTATAATCCATGCTATTAAATGAGCTTTGTATTTTAATATCTCAACTAACTTTGATTTTTTCGATGGGTAGCTCATTTGCTTTCACATAATATATGCCATGTAATTTAAACTACACAACGTTAAATCCATCATTTTTATTACTAACTTTGATTCTAGCTTTCAGCAAGGCTCATCTATTGAAGGAAACCTGTTAATTCTCTTTTGTTTAAAACATTTCCTTCTTCACATCAAAGCAATGCATGTTTGTATCAGTGCAGCCAGTCAGTATTTCTGTGGAATGAGCCATGAAACTGAAGAGTGCTACAAACAGTCTTAAAAAATATGAAATAAATAATTGCTAGAGTGGCTCATGTGTTTATATGTGTCATTGATGGCTTGGCATCTTGGACATACATAATATGCAAAGTCTTTTTCTACTTTTCTTTCAGGACTGATTTACTGTGTAATATTTTATCCATGTGAAAAAGGAATCCTGTTTTGTTTTGGTTTGGTTTTTTTATTTAATGTTTTCTGTGAGTGCAACAAAGATCCACTTCCTTTATGAAACGACAACTATCATAATTCACACTTTCACAAATTGAATAATGTTCTAGAGCATTCCTGGTAATCTTGGTCTGCTTTATCAAAAAAGGTAACTCTTGACCCATCAAGGGAAACTCTTCTGGATATAAATACTTGCAGACAATAACTCCATTTTATCTTGGCATATTCCTGCTTTCATTTGTACTTCTGTTAAGTATTTGAGAAAATGTGCACCGTATTTTCGTAGGCTACAGCCAACCTGTGTAATAGATTTTTATATTTAGAAAATTACAGCACTTACTCATTTTATCTACATCAGCTGCCTTTCATTATTGATGTAGGAGCTGTACTTTAGTATGAGAATGTACTTGTTAAAAAAATCCGTACAGAACTTTAATTGTGATATGAAAATCTAATTATCATTAACAGAATAAAGTGACTATCTGAATAGATTTTCATACTTTCTCTTAATGCATTATGTAATTGAAACAAAAATACATCGATTTTTTGCCCTTAGCCTTTCAAAACAGATAAATGATAGGTCAACCTGCCTTTACAAAAGTTGCAGATTGGGTCAGTCAGGTCATCTGAGTGGAATAGTGTTTGAATTTGAGTTTGGAAAATGTCTGTGGCTTAAAAATGTGGCCCTCAACAATAAAATAGAATAGAACCATTTAGATTGGAAAAGACCTTGAAGATCATAGAGTCCAACCATTAACAGTCATGCCAAGTGCAGCACTAAACCATGTCCTTAATGCCACATCTACAAGTCTTTTAAGTCCCCTGGGAGTGGTGACTCCACCACTTCCTTGGGCAGCTATTCCAGTGCTTGACAACTCTTTCAGGGAAGAAGTTTTTCCTAATATCCAATGTAAACCTCCCCTGGCACAACTTGAGGCTGTTTCCCCTTGTCCTGTCACTTCTTGTTTGGGAGAAGAGATCAACCCCCACCTCACTAGAACCTCCTTTCAGGTTGCTGCAGAGTGATAACGTCCCCCCTGAGCCTTCTCCAGACAAAACAACCCCAGTTTTCTCAGCTGTTCCTCATAAGACTTGTGCTCTTTACCAGCTTCCACACTGCAGCAGCTCAGTGTCTTTCTTGTAGTGAGGGGCCCTGAACTGCACGCAGTATTTGAGGTGCAGCCTCACCAGTGCTGAGTACAGGGGGATGATCATTGCCCTGCTTCTGCTGGCTGTGCTGTTGCTGATACCAGCTAGGATGCCATTGATCTTCTTGGCCACCTGGGCACACAGCTGGTTCATATTCAGCTGGCTGTCGACCAACACCCCCAGGTCTCTTTCTGCAAGGCAGCCTTCCAAGCTTTCCATCCACTTTGAGGGTAAGGAGAGTATTTGCCCAACTCAATGATTCACAAATTCATGGGGGGAAAAAAAAAAACAAACCAAAAAGATTTGCATGAACTAGACTTCAGTTTGCTCAGGTCAAAGCCAGGAAGAAATAAACCATTGTTTCTTCATGAGGGAACAGCTATCACAGAAAGAAGATACAGAGCAGGACAAGTGTCACGTCTTTTGGCTGTCATTCATCTAGGAAGGGCACAGAAAGCTTAGTCCCATCAGCTCTGTCTGAGCACATGCAGAAGCAATTATTTGGTAATGGAGTAGGAAGTGCTAACTGGTGTTGGGAGAAATCATTTTGGAAAAGAGCATCTAACAGAGTTCCTTAGGCAAGTGAGGTGGATCCTTCTCTGACCGTGAGAATTGTTTTTGTGTTTTGCCATTTTTGGGTAGGTCTGTAGTGGACATTTAATGTAGAGTTTGAGGTCAAGCTCAGCAAGAATTTGGTTGGTTGTAAATACTGGTGTAGAAAAAGAATGAACAGGAGTAATTGCTGCTTGCAGACCTCCTGGGTGCAAGGCATGCGATTTCACATTGCAGACAAGAGGCAAATTTAGGAAGGCAGGAATGTGAAAAGCAAGTGGAGTGGTGTTTACTGGGGAGGAGGAGGTTGCCCTTGCAATTCAGAATATCCTCCAGGCTTGGGCTGGACTGCAGCTAGCTGTTTTTCTCCAGAGTTTGCTGTGCAGATGTCTAGTGAGTTTGGATAGGAGCACTGTATCAAGGGTGACCCTAACTGCCAGAATAGACACAGTTTTTGTGGGGTTTATATTTGAAGCATTAAACTGTTCCTTAATGGAAAATTTTGTATAGAACTTGGATGCAGGGTTAATTTGGCAACTGAACAGTCATTGAATTTCCTTTAAGATTTTATATAACCCTATTTATATCTTTCATAAGGCTAACAGGACTTTAATCCATTTTCCTGTAAACTATTTCAGTTACATTTGATTATTTTTGTTTTTACCATCAGAATCAGTGGTTTTGGACCTTACCTTCTTTCCACATGCTGAACCAGTATAGCCACTTCTGCAGTGCATAAGACAGTTGGTCTTATGCATCTGCTTCCAAATAGACATATTTGCTCACAAAGTGCTACAAATTAAAGTTGTTCAGAGATACATTTATTCTGTCTCATAATTAGAAAGGGAATATTTAGATGCTTTTGAAAATATATTTACTTTTGAAAGCAGACATATTTGACAAAATCCATTATGATTCTGTAGTTTCATATGATGGAGGAAAAGGACAATAAATAAAAAAAAGAAATGGAAGCATTAGAGATGATTTGCTATAGGCTTTTTCATGCCCATGTGTCTGTTATGTTTACAATTGCCTTTATTTTTTCCTTTTCTCCCCAGTGATGGGGAAAGAGAAGACTGTGCTAAAATAGTCACCTTAGCTCAGTCGGAAATAGATCAGTGCAAGGCCTTATTTTGAAAGCAAGGATACATTCTGGGCATTGAGGTTTGGGTCAGATTTATGCCAATTTTTTATTATTTTTTTTTTTGTTTCAATTGAAATAAATAACAGCTGTTAAAAGGTCTGTTCTTGACTTGATATGAAAAGACATGTTAAATGTATACTTCCAAATATTACGAATAAATAAAAGGGAGAATTTGGTGAACTGCACACTTTACACCTCTGGAAACTAGGGCATTTGAACATGTAATTTCATGGCCCCACAAAATCAGTAATGATTTCCTAAGGAAAAATAATTAGAAACCCTCTTCCATCCGAGTACCAGTGTACTCATTGAGGCACATCCACTTGAAGATATTCTGTTATTAAAAGAATCAGTGGGAATTTTTTAAGAAAGAAAAAAAGATAATAAATTGAACTAGACAAATTTCAGCCCGTTTTTCTTCCTCATTAGCTATTTGTATTGTTATGACATTGTTTTGGCATAGAGGAAAGAGAACAGTCAATTCATAGGGCACCGATTCAGGAAGAACACACATGTCAGAGTATTTTAATTAGATCTCATGAGTTAAACCTATAAATATTGCCAGACTATTGCATCCTAATTGCAGGCAGTCAAACTAAATGCCTTCAAAACTGGTCAGATGTGAATCAACAGGTGGCTTTTATATTTTCTTGTGTGGCAGAGGCATGTAGGAGGCTGCAAACCATGTCCCATTCAAGACGGATCTGAAAACATAGATGCATATTTTATGATCAAATGCCATCTCCTTTATCATAGAGCAAAGTGTTCCATCCAAAAATTCCACAAAGTTTAAACTCTGTGAGTTGTTTTGGGTTTTGGTTTTTGGTTTCTTTGTGGGTTTTGGGTTTTTTTTCCCATAAAATCAGCTTCAACAAGTTCAGGGGCTTCAGCAAATTCCAGAATTTCAGTTTGTTAGACTTAGGTTCTGATTTTGACACAGATTTAAGCTCATGCAAATTCTTTGTGTTATAATATAAAGTCTCAGGGATAGACCAGGCTAGTGAAATTTCTTTAGAAAACATAGTGGGATGCTATACCATCCAAATGTGATTCTCAGTTATAGTATTGTTATAGTGACCTTAAAAGGCCAGGACAAGCTGTTTAACAATACCTGGAATGCATATTGGTTTTGTTCTACCATGTGTTATCATGGCTGCTAACACTCAGTGGGGAGGTTGAGATTTTGGCAGAGTAGGGAATATTAAAATCTAAATATGTATACTGAACTTCAGCCCTGACAGCTGCAGGACAGAGGAGTGAAGAACCAGACTTGCTGCCAATCTACACATCTGAAAAAGAGAGGCTGTAAACAGCTTGGCAAACAGCTGCTCTTTTGCATAAAGGCAGGTAGTGAGGGTTCATGTTGTGCAAAACTACTGACCTGTATCATGTCCATAACAAGAACACGGACGGACCTGGACATGCACCTCTGGGTGCTCCTCTTTAAAAAGCCAGCTGTGTCAGGTTGTTATCTGCTGCCGGCCCCCAGTCACCTGGGGCCGGCAGCTTGCCTCCTAGTAGATGAGCTAGTTGATATGTTTCTGCTACTTTGAGAAGTTGAAAGTGCTGTTTTGTTGACACAACATTTTAAAAGCAAATTTGGTCATTGGGTGTCTGTTGCAAAGCACTCGTTACGACCCAAAATGGGCAGCTGCAAACTTCTGAGTTTCTCCCTCTGCGATTGGGAGTCTCAGGTTTGAATCCTGGGTTTGGATGGGGCAGAGGATGAATGATATCATACGCAAGCTAGAACAGCATGCCCAACATTTGCCAACTTGCTACTTCAGTTCCTCCATGAACTTTGAAAGACCTCAGGTTTATAACTGGAAAAATCTGAGAGTTTCATTCACTGGAACAGAAATTGTGCATTGTCAGCAGAAGGGGTGCCTTGTGCCCACATCACTTTTGTTCCATTGTTTAGTGAGCTAGAAGAGAGAGAACTGTCCACGATACTGCTATTTCAGAGAACAGTGTATGACATTAATGTTATTCATTTGATATGAACTTGGGCTAGGGAAAAATGGAAGTTAATTCTCCTTTCATCTTGGTAGTGGATAAAATAAGGGCAGGAAAGGCAAAGAGAGATGGATTCTTCTGGAGACCCCTATAGCAGCTGGGGAAATTCTGGTATGCATGGGCAGAAGAACAGGAATTGGATATGGCTTTTTTCTCTCTGATTATCAGATTATGCAAACTAAGGAAAAAAAGGGGAAATATTTCCTCCTTTTTTATCCTTCGCTACCTGCCTGTCTCTCCCTCTCCCTCCATTGCTTCTTGCTTTGGTGCTCAGAAAAACAAGAGCTCAGTTAGGAGAAAAGTTTAAAACATTTCGGAAGAAAATTGGAATTGAAATCACAGAGGATAATAACAGCTGAAGTTCAAGTGAATATTTCATAAATGTATTTACAAGGAATGCTAAGCCTCTGAACACTAAAAATGATAGAGGCTATGTATGCTTCATCCTGTACAGATTCAGCAAAGAAAGTAATTTAATAAGCTAAGCTTATGTTAAAATTATAATCAATAAATGCCCATTACAAAAAGAGATTTATCCCTGGGTATTAAAAGAACAGAGCTGTAATTTGCATGCAAACTACATTCTTTGTTAACATTTTTCTTTTTTTAAGGTTTGAAAGGGTTACATAGGAAAGCTAGAAGAAACTATGTCTGAGATGTTGTTCAAGGCAGAGAAAGTGAACAAGGAAGAATGTTGAGGAAATTATAAGGCTTTAAGCTTGACACATAACATGCAAATAAAGAGAAGATATTCTGAATGGCAATGAGGAGCCAGTATGGGTTCAAAAATATTAGAACAGAAGATAGCAGCATGAATTTTAATGATGAAGATCCTTCACAACTTCTTATACTTAATAATTATTAGAATTATACCTTGATCCTGCATTCAGGGCCTTAAACAACAGACTTATATGGCTGGCTAGAAGCCTTCTGACTTTACTGGGTTATGTTTTGGCTCTGTCTGTCAGGATAATCAGACTGTACTGTCAGGTCTTCACTCCTTTGGTCTAATGTTTCTTTCCTAGCTCAAGAAAAAGGGCAATGTGAGTTAACGCTGCAGGAGGCAAGGGGAAGCCACAGGCATAGAGCTTTAGACTGGCTATCTAATATGGAATGATTGCATCTCCAAAACATAGCAGACCTCTTCCAAATTAGATACAAGCTCCTTAACATGTGGTGACTACTTCTGACAACACAATCTGATCTTACTCTCTGAGACATTGATGATTGATCAGTCTGAGAGATTGATGCCCTTTTTTCCTGGAGCTGCAGCCATGCTGCGCCCCAAGGCTCTGACACACATGCTGGGCTAGGCGAACACTGGTGGTGTCCAGAGCATGCTGCTCCTGAACAACGAGGGGTCCCTGCTTGCCTGCTCAGGCTGTGGGGACACTGATGCCAGGGTCACCGTGGCTATTGTCAGCAACATCTGGGTGGCCTATGACAAGAACAGGCACCAGGCATTCAATGAGGACAACCTCAAATTCATCATCATGGACTACATGGAGGGGCAAATGGCCATCACACAGGTGGTGAACGTGCTTCTGTGCATGTATGCGAAGGAGACAGTTGGATCTGGGATGCTGAAGGCTGAGGCGCGTGCACTGGTCCAGTACCTGGAGGAGCCGCTCACGCAAGTGGCCACATCCTGATCGTAGAAGTGGAGCTCGGGGGTGCCACCGCGTGAAAGCTGGTGCCTTCAACACCATCAGCAACCCCAGACTTTGGGGTGCCTTTACAAATAAGGTGTGGGGAGCAGCACTGAGCTGTGTGGTTCGGTTGATATGCTGGAGGGAAGGAATGCCATCCAGAGGGACCTTAACATGCTTGTGAGGTGGGCTGATGCCAACCTGATGAAGTTTAACCAAACCAAGTGCAAGGTCCTACACCTGGGTCAGAGCAATCCCAGGCACAGCTACAGGCTGAGCAGAGAAGAGATTCAGAGCAGCCCTGAGGAGAAGGACTTGGGGGTGTTGGTCGATGAGAAA
>WYDI02037851.1:7634-27926 GCA_009867235.2 Psittacus erithacus | reverse complement strand
AAGTTAGAAACACAGCGCTGCACCAGCCACTAAGAAGGAGAAAAAATGACTGCTACTGCTGAACCCATGACAATATATTAGTCAACACATTTTTTTTATAAATGACTGAAGAACAATACTTATAACTTTCTCATATTTGTGGAATATAATGTACTATATTTAAGCTTTTTATTTCAGTGTTTTGTTTAGTGGCCTGCAATATAAAAATGCAGTATTTGGAATAAGATATGACCACCATATGAAAACAAGGCTGTAATTCACTGAAAGAACTCAGCAGATTTCATAAGTTAGAAGTCAAAAGATTGAAAGGCTTCTGAGGTGCTCCAGAAGTCAGGGACTGAAATATAGTTGAGCCTCTACTGGAAAACCTTTTATTGATATTTATAATATATTGAAAATATTTATCTAATTCGGTGTGTGTTTTCCAAAGGTAAACTTTCACCAAGCAGAACAGTATGCCACAGGCAAGCAATGACACAGATGGCTTGTCCTATATAACCCCATTAATGAGCAGGAATACAGGCATGGTAAGTGAGCATATGCATGTGTATATATAATGGTTTATTTATTTACTCAGTATTTGGTCTTCTTGCAGATACCAAGAGAGGGTAAAACAAGTCTAGCTGCAATGGAAATTAGATTGACATTATCGCATCCTGGGAAAATCCTGAATGGTATTCACTTTTGGACTTTATGCTATATGAGTTCTAAATAAGCTGCAAGCTAATACATTTACAAACTGTGGCTATAAGAATCCAAATCTACATCTCTGGTGTACTACTGCTGGTAGCTAAGAAATACCCACAGGCAGACACTCCTGCAATATAGCTGCTATCACTGAAAACAATTTTTATTCATTTTGGATAGGAACATTTTCTGTCATCAAGTTGGTTTTTTTTTCTACTCTGTTGTTATTCTCTTTTTCCATCGTCTTTCAGCTTAACAGTCCATATACGGAAATCCACAGTTAATCCAGTCTTTTATGTATACCAATGTCCAATGCTCCTGTGATTTCTTTACCACACTCAAAGTTAAGTTTAAAAGACTTGAAGTACAAGCATGTCAAGCATATGGTATACTTACTGAACCTGATAGACAGAAAAGGCATAATGTGGCCAAAAATCTTGGAGAAACTGCGGTTTTCAAAATGTGCAGAACTGTTCTTTCTCAGCTCTCCCTGAAGTTACAAAAACTGGCCTTGCTTCAGAAAATCTCTTTGGATGTTAGGTCTGTGAGAAAACAAGTTAAAGAACTAGCTTTCTTCCTTTTTACAAGTACTTCTCATTCTAACTAATTTATCAGTTTCTCCATTTGAAGCATGCTGCTTGTATTGATGAAGCATCAAAAGAAGTAATCAGGGAGAGAGGAAAGCTAGTTCTTATCCCACAGCTCCTCAAAGAATGGCAGAAGTTAATTCTATTTGTAATGATTTAATATAAATTTTAGTATGAATAAAAGGAGTAGGTCTGTTGGGAATAGATCTTCAGAACATTTCTTCAGACATCCAAACTCTTGCAAAATAACCTCAAAACAGTGAAAATTTTTCAACTTGTCTTGAAATTGAAGGGAATCATGGTTTTGTCACTTCATTCATCTTTCTGTTAATGCTTTTTTTTTTTTTTTTTTCTATTTTCTACCTACTATCTTCATTTTACAAGGGTGACTGGTTCTGAAATATGCTTAATATCAACAGATTCTGTGGAAAGCAGTGGTATTCCTTCCTTTAACAAATTAGGACTACTGAGGAATTATCCATGCTGCAATGGATGGGGTGGGAGCTGGGGGAAAGTGTTCACTGTTTTGTTGTTTGATGGCCCTACTATGCACATTATATATAGTTTTGAATGACATACTCCTTAAGATAGCAGAAGGAATAAATGTAGAGGTGAGAAGCTTAAAAAAATACTATCTGCATAAAGAAAGTATTAAATACATATTCTGCTTTTAAAAGATTTTTATGCTTTGTAAATTAATGATGTTTACTCCTCATATTTCATGTGAAATGGGCATTAATTACCCATGCATGCTTTAGTGATTTGTAGTTCACATGGCAATACTTACAAATAATCATCAGAAAATGCTTGGGGAGATTCATTCATTTGACAGAATGAACCAAAATGTCTGCTCTCAGCTGATAAGTTAGGCAAGAAGTGCATCTGGGAAAAAAAGAAAAAGGGGTGAAGAGAAGGAAGAAATGAGCATTAAAAATGATTCATGAATGGGAGAACTACTCTGTACAGTGAAAAAGAGTGTTAGGAGTGATTAACAACTGGAAGAAACTGAAGTAGTGGATTTGTCATCTCTTGATGACATTAAATCTTGAGAAAGTGCCTTTCAGAGGGTATGCTTTAGAGAAAACCACTAGAAAAAAGCTACTTACAAGACATCTGGTATATCAGGCTCAGGCTGGATAATTTCAAGGTCAATTCTGATGTTAACTTTTAAATATCTTCTAAATAAATCTCTTGGTCAGTCCTGTAAGTATCTTGAATGTGATGGGCAATTCACCAGAATAGTCTTCCCTACTCTTTCTATTTTAGTCTTGTCTTTTATAACCATAGCTATTACATCTCAGGGCCTCCCTACTTTTCAAGGTATTTCATTTGCAACCATGTCAAAAGAAGGGTGTTTTTATCACCACAGTTATGTGTAAATGAATATTCAATTGAATATTTCTTATTAGGTATCCTATCACATTGATTATCAGGATTAGATTTACTTTACCAGAATTGTCACCTGTATCAAGATTTTAACATGGCTATAAATTCACGATGCAAATTAAAGAGGTTTTGAAAAACTAAGTAATATAATCTTAATACCTAATTATGAAGACAGGCAAATTAGAAAATCTGAAGGAATGCTGAAAAATATACCCATCTCAGTTAAATTTAACCATCTAAAAGCTAGGTGCTAAGCGTGTAGTACGCTCTCACTAGGCTCTTTCCTTAGTTAGTGCAAACAGGCAGTTCCTGAGAACAGTTTATTCCTGGGTATTAATAACCTTGAACAGGATGACTCGGCTCTGGAGTGGACCCTTGTTTCCCTCTGTCAGCTGTGGAAGCTTTTGGTTACACTGCATACCTGCTTTTAGGCAGCTCAAGTCAGACATGGTATCTCAGAACTCGCTTCTCTTGTATTGAACACTGTTTTGACAGTGCATGTTTTCTGTCTGTCTTAGAAATACAGATCCTGGGATAGAAACTTTGACAGCTGCCCAATTACTTTTCCCACCAGGACTAGAAAAGCCTCAACTTCAACACACTGTTCTCTCCAGCCACTTATATACTTCTGTCTTGAGCTGTTGTGGAGTATTGGGATCCTTGGACAAGACCCACTAACAGGGGAGCTGGTGGGCTTATAGGACCAAGCTCAGACGCTGAAAGACTTACCCTGTATTCTGGGTCCTTTAAGCTCTGAAATCTGAATGGAAAGTCACTCTAACATTACACACTTGCCAAGACAAGCTATACTAAGATTTATACAGCAGATGGATTGATCATTGTTCTTAATACTTATTCAAGTCGTGCTAGGGGGGATATCTGTACTTACACAAGTGAAAAGAGAGGTGGGGAATCACATATGTCCAAATAAGATGTCATGAAAGATGAAGAATAAAAATAATAGCCTACCTGTACAATACAAAAGTATATACACGAAAGGCATCATGTAAGGAATAGATTAAAAGGGACAGTGAACTTAAAAGATATGCCACTGCTTTATTAACATGAATTAACCATACGACCATGACATAACATTCTCCTGTTTTCTTCCCCACTGAAGTATATAAAGGCAAGGATTTTCTAAGATGTAGCAATGCTCCACTCTCATTAGCACTAAGCAACAGTCTGTCCACCTCTAGTGCAACTTGTCTCCCGTTTGAATGGCAGGTATATCTTCCCCTCTTTAAATAACTTCATTTTCTAAAGGGTACAGTCTGTTCACTCATGCAGTTCTGTATGTTGTCAAACAGAGCTCTAAGTGATTAACATAAGATGGTCTTTTCCTTCTTTACTGAGAAAATATCAGCTTTCCAGGTAATCCACAAGTTAGCCTAGTGACTGTCTGCAGTTATGCAAGGATATTGAGGGTAACTGCAGTCAAGACTACTCTACCTACTTTGAAGGATTACTTGATGTGATCTTAGGCAAATTGTCAGTCACTATTAACACATTGTTGGGATTCAGCAAGATGCCCAGGGATGCTTTTGCTCACAGTAAGAGTGAAAAACACAGTTTAACAGACAAGTCTCTATTATACGCAGGGCTAATCCACATAGATTTGAAGGATCATATGAATGAACAGCATGCATGACAATTATTACAAACCTATAACTTCCTATGTTAACTTGCATAAGGCAGTAGTTGAACCTGGGGCTGCTAAAGCGTTTATGACCCTGATCCACCCATGTTGATCCTCTCCATGCTCCTGAAGTGCTGTGGTTTACAATTTGTTCCAAAGAAGTAAACAAGAGCCAACTGCAGGTCATTCTAATGTTAACCTTCTGCATGTTAACCCATCCAGGTTTCTGGGGCAGCAAAATCAGGGAAGAGAGCAGGCAATAGACTTTTCACTCATGCACATCTAGCATGCAGTGCAGTATGAGTCAATACAGTGAGGAATACATGTACAGCATTTTAGAGATCAAAAAAAATCAGATTTTTAAGTCTGAGCAGGTCTTATTATCAGAGAAAAATAGGCATTTTCAGCAACTGCTTGAAATCACCCTTTGTTACCAAGGTCACCAATGGAGACATGTACAGAGGCAATTCAGAACACCCAGTTAAATTAAACTCCCTCTCTCCCAGCTCCACCAGGGTTTCTTTTTATATGAAATTATCTCACACATGTGAGGAGCAGGAGGAAAAGAGAAATCTATATTGTCTTCGCAACCATCTTTTTCCATTAATATTTAGTTAAAATGTCTAGAAACTGCCATGTGTTTTCTTTAGAAGTATACATGTAACAGTGGTGATTAGGTGAGAAAGGAATGTTGTTATGTAAGTCAGGGGTTTTTATTTTCTTAAAGTTCTATATTAAACTTAAAAAAAAAATACCTTTCGATGTCTTTGAAATCAGTTTATTTTTGTTCCAAGTGCTTCCCAGGTGGATGCTATGTTTAATAGAATATAATTAAAAAGAAACTTTTTCAAATAGGGTCACTTTACATTTTGTAAGCCACTGAAGTGCAAAAATTAAGTAGTTTTATTCAACAAAGTTATATTTAATTTTTAAGCATTTTTCATTAAAATAATCTATGGAGATTGAATTGATACATGTTTGGAACACTTCACTATTATTTTTAGCTTGCTTTGGTTTCCTGAGGGAAATCTTTTATATTAGAAAAAATAACTTTTTTGGGGTGGTCATTTTCTGTTTGTTTTTTTAATTTTGTTTGATGAACTAGTGAAACCACTTAAAAGTCTTAGACCTTAAGGATTAATAACGAGCACAGTATGCCCTTTACCTCCTTTTGTGAGTCACAGAGTCATATTAGACACATTCAGTTGCATTTAAATTGGTTTACTATTTGTTCCTTTTATCAATATATGTACTATGATATGAAGTAACTTCATCTGCTTTTCCCTTTCGTGTCTTATCCTTTGAAGTTAAGTACCTAGTTTTCTTAAAGAAGCTGTGTATTTGTTCTGCTTGCCACACTTTAAAAAGAAGTTGCAGGTCACCACACAACTGCACTTTTGAAAGAAATTTCCACTATTTTAGAAATAACCATGATGAAGCAGGAGCAAATAAAAGTAATTACTTCATGGGAAAGCCATTACTGAAACTAAAATGAAGATTTCCGTGTTTCATTGTGGGTGACTGCAGCTTCCACCATAGGTTATTAAAGACCAAATTTCAGTAACAACTGACAGCAGTTCAATAACATGCGAAATGAGTAACACTACTTCATTTTTTTGTCTTTCATCATGAAGCATGTCAGTAAACAACTCTACATTATCCGTACTGAAATATCCGACTACAATACCTATACTGAAATACAACAACCATACTTAAATTACAAGTTCATATGAATTAAAACTTTGGAACTGCTTTACATCACACAACAGGATGAAAAAGCCTAAATTCTCTTATATAGTGAAAAAGCATTTGAGCAGGAGGTTAATAATTATCCTAATTAGATTTGACCAGTATAACTTGCTGAATATTCTTTAATGATCACAATTGCTCATGCCTGTTACTGTATTTACATCTCTCATACTGTATTTACATCTCTCACCATCAAGATTAAGAAAGGGGTCTAAGGAGGTCTGTGGAAGTCTAGAAAAATTTTACTCTCTTTTTTTTCTTTGCTGTATTTTCACAGCTGTTACCTTAAAAGCTCTTAAATTAGACATTTGATTCTAACTTCTTGAAGGCAGAATCAGATTCACCAACACATTTCACAGAATCATAGAATGGTTAGGGCTGGAAAGGACCTTAAATCATCTGGTTCCAACTCCTCTCCAGCCCCTCAAGGTCCCTCTAGATGGCATCCCTTCCCTCCAGCATATCAACTGAACTACACAGCTTGGTGTCATCAGCAAACTTGATGAAGGTGCACTCAATCCCACTGTCCATGCCACCAACAGAGATGTTGAACACGACTGGTCCCAACACCAACCCCTAAAGGACATCACTCCTTATTTGTCTCTATTTGGACATTGAACCATTGACTGCAAATTTCTGCATGTGGCCATCTAGCCAATTCTTTATCCATCAGGTTGTTCATCCATCAAATTAATGTCTCTCCAGTTTAGAGACAAGGACGTCACGCAGAACAGTGTCAAACACTTTGCACAAGCCCATGTAGATGATATCAACTGCTTTGCCCCTATGCATCAGCTCTGTGGTACTACAGTTCTCTTTGACTGCAATTCTCTTTCTTTTGGAAAAGCACCACAGCTGTGAAAGGAAGGATTGCAAGAATTGCTATCTCTACCTCAGCATCATGGGATTTTAAGGGGAAAAGTTCTGTTCTTCAGGGATGTCAGTGGACAGCTTTTCAGAGCAGAAAAGATGTATATTCTAAGAACAAAAATACCTATATTAAATGACATTTTAAAATTAGCCTTAGTTAGCGGTTGATTTGGATGATCTAGGCAATGGAGAGCTCTGGGAATATAGTATAACAAATTCATTATTACACCATATTAGCAATTCTTTTTGCAATTTCAGAGAAGCATTTTTTTAATGTGTTATTTCAGAATCATAAAAGGGAGGGAGGACCCTTATTACATCTGTCCAGGGCCATATATATCATGGCTGCATAAGGCTTATTAGGCCAGTAATCCCTGGAAAAAATTCCCACGCAATAACAATGAAAGGTAAGTTGAAGCAGAATTGAAATAAAGAAACAAAAACAGTTGTAAAGGACAAAAAGGATTTGCATGACAGTATACTAGAATACCTCAGGATAAGGAAGACAACCTTTAAAAGCAGCAGGAAGCAAATTCCACCATCTGCTCAAAAAAACAGTCTTATCAAACTACCTTTAGGGCTGCACATAAACACTGTTTCAAGTGCCTTTTGCAGTATGTCTATCATTTGCCTAGAAATCCTTCAGAAGAACAGCCCACCGAGACCTATAAACTCTAGTCAAAAGCAATTATCATAAATGCATCTGAAAACATAGCTGAGCTTTCAAAATCTCACTACATATGTCTACTGTATCACAGAGGTCTCAGTCTGATATCATCATTTACTTAGCATTAGACAAGGAAGTTCAAATAAATTTAAGGTATGTGACTATTTTACAAATTACATATAAAGAACACAGTGATGAAAAGATAAATTCAATTGTATCTATATCAGGGTTTTTGCAAGAAGGACTTTCTTCCAACAGTCAAAAAAGCAGTTGAAGTACCTACATATTGATATCTAATTTCTGTACAGTGCAGTGTATAAATGAAAAACAACTTTAAATTTGAATACATATGTTTTCTAATTAAAAAAATACACAGAGTACAAACAAAAGTGGTAAAGAATTTCTGTACCAGGTTCCACTAGAAAATATCTGAGAAAAAGATGTGTAGACAAAACTGTTCTAATTTCTTTTTTTTTCTGTTTTTAGAAGAAGGAGTATGACTAAAGGAGCTTTCCACTCAGGCAGAAATGCAACTATCCTTGGCCTGAATTACAAGGTGAAATTCCTCTAGGTGTGCTTGGCGGGTAGTATACAGGGAAAATATAAACCGATATAGATATATATATGCCCACACTAAAGCAACCAATACAACTATATTAAAATTTTGAAATCACAGCATTCTACCTCTGCTTGAACATTTGACTTCATCCTTTGAATTTCTAAACATCCTAAACTTCAAGAGTAAAGAGGTGTAATTACGTAGCCCTTTAAAAGTGTGTTAAGTAACACATGAAAAGGATCCCAACCAGCTCTTAGATTGAAGAAGAAACCATTGAGATGAACACTGCATTCCTCCTAGTAAAGAGTTGCAGGTGCTGACAAATCCCATTATAAGCAGAATTAAACTATTGACCTTAGGACCTTGAAAAGCAGGGGAAGAGTAAGTGTAATACCAGGAAAAGGACTAGAAACTAAAGAGTGTCGTATAACTATATTAACTATATTACTGGAAACTTTTCTGCACAGAATTATTCATTCTCTTTCTATAGTAATTACTTTTGAACTAAAAATTATTCTTGGACTCTTAAGATTTCAATTCCACAAACAGTAAGTTATTTTAGATTTTGAGCATAAGATAAGACAGCTTACAGTATGTAAGGGCTGGAGCAACTCTTCTATGAAGACAGGCTAAGAGAGTTGAGTTTGTTCAGCCTGGAGGAGAAAAGGCTCCAGGAAGACCTTAGAGCAGCCTTCCAATACCTCAAGGTGGCCTACAAGAAATATGAAGCAGGACTTTTTACAAGGGCATGCAGTGATAGGACAAGGAGAAATGGTTTTAAACTGAAAGATGGGAGATATAGAATAGATATGAAAAAATTTTTCACTATGAAGGTAGTAAGACACTAGCACAGGTTACCCAGAGAAGCTGTGGTTGCCCCATCCCTGGAAGTGTTTAAGGACAGGTTGGATGAGGCTTTGAGCAAGCTGGTCTAGTGGAAGGTGTCCCTGCCCATGGCAGGTGGGTCGGAACCAAATGATCTTTAAGGTCCCTTCTAACCCAAACCATCCTATGATTCTATGATATGTAGACCTTCTTATGAAATTAATATTTAATTGTTAAATGTAATTTCCTGTGCTTTATTACAGAAGCAAATTGTACTATGTATGTGTAAATTCCGAGGGAGGCAGGAATTAACTACTACTAGTTTAATATGAGTTCCAAGTTTCTGAAAGTGGGACAGAGGTTTCCTTCTTTTTTTTATGTTAGTGATTTCTACAGTGAATTTTCATGAATTTTAAATATTTTTTATTTCTTTTCCTATCCTAAACTCAGATTGGTCTTCCTCACTACAGAAAATCCTCTTGTAAAGAAAAGTTCTGCTGGAACACCTGAACTCTTCATAGAGGTTTTAAGGGTTGTCAATTATATAAATGGTTGGAATATAGAGAAAAATTTCCCTTGGTAGTCTATAAATTGCGATGCTCACCTGCACTCACACCATTAAAGCCACTGAGATTTGCATTCTTCATTTCAATGAGACATCCATGCTGATAACCTGTGAGGGCTGCATGCCACCGCAACCAAAACAAATCACTACACCACATTTAAATGGCGTTGTTATAGCTCTGAAATCATCCACTACTCAGTGCACACAACACAGAGTTTTTAATATATACAGAGAAAATTACTTACAGTAATTGTGAATCACTAGAACAGGCTGCCCAGAGAAGCTGTGGTTGCCCATTCCTGGAATTGTTCAAGGCCAAGTTGGACAGGGCTTTGCGCTACCTGGTCTAGTGGAAGGTGTCCCTGCCCACGACAGCTAGGTTGGAACTGGATGATCCTTAATGTCCCTTCCAACCCTAAGAGTTCTATGAATCTGATTCTTTTAACTCAGGTGACCTCTAATATTTATGGAAATAACCTTTTACATTATTTTTATACCATTTAAAATTAGTTCAAAGAGGTTTCAAACTGGTGTTAAGTATGAATTGCAAAATATTACTGCATTGGTAAACTAATAGTATGAATTCAGGTTATACATCCCTTCAGAAAGCTATTATTAGTGCAATTATATAATTGTTCAAGGATAAGATGCTAGCATGAAGTTCCAGTACTTTCTTTCAGTTAGAATCATAGAACAGCCAGGGTTGGAAAAGACTACAAAAGATCATCTAGTCCAGCCTTTCACAGGAAATGGAACCTACATGGGATTACCTATCTTCCTGTCCACTTGCATCTTGAAAACCCCCAGTGGCATGGATTGTACCACACCCCTGGAGAGGTCTTGCCAGTGAATGATTGTTATCACCATCATTTCTTGCTTATATCAAGATGAAACCTCTCTCAATGCAATTTTTGTCGCTTGCCCCTTGTCTTCTTCATGTGAAGAGAAAGTCTCTTACCTGTTTGTATCCACCTCTTAAGCATCAGAATACTGTGATGAGGCTTCTCCCCCACCCCTCATCCCCTCAAGAGAAAAGACATAGCTCCTTCAGCTGTTTCTATATTTCTTCCTATGAAAAAGCGTCACTGTCTGAAAAACATAAATGATGATACTTACTTGCCTCCATAAATATATATATTCTGAGAGATAGGTGTGAAATCTATGAAGGATTCAATAACATTAAGGCTATAAATATGAGAATTACTTATTATAAAGAGTTTATTTATAAGAAAATGTCTAAGGTAGCTGATGTTTCATCTTCTGATTTTGACTGATTTCTGCTAAATGTATTCCTTATTAGATGACTTTCTATTACCTTAGGTCTCCCAGATTTCAAGGGGTCTTTTTTCCCCCTCAAGAAATTCGCAATGTCATACTACTTAACCTCTCAGTGCAAAGATGTATTTGGAACCATAGCAACACATCTTTTTGAAACTTTGCTAAATTTCCAATAAAAAAATATCACCAATTTGTTTCTCGTTCTACTGTTTTACAATAACTACATGTTATTTCACATAAGTTTTGGCTGTAATTTTTTTATGGAAACTGTATCTATTGTGCTACAACATCTGTTTTTCAGTTGGGTCCTGCTTATATCCAGTTTTCCAGCTGAGCTGATTCAAGCACTAAAGAGGTCAAATGAATTCAGTGGTCATCTGCATTAGCGCGGTCTCAAATTCAAGCTCTTCACCAATCATAAAAAGAGAGCCCAATTTGCTTTTGTCTACCTCTCATAAGGAAATGCCAGATCAGTATCCATGCATCACTAAAAGTGAAACATGCTTATTTTAAAATATGTATTTACCCCTTCTCAAAATGTGTTTTGCTCACCAAAAAATATGAACCTTATAAAAATTTATAGGCTTACAAGGAAAACTAACTCCAAGATGCTGCTATGCTCTTGCACGTAGACTGCTGGCAGCTAATCTCTCTGATTATGCAAAGATGGAATTATAGTATGAATTACTGATGGGCTTGTAGGCTTGGATTCCCCACTTCAAAGGACTGAATTCTTTTATGTTCTGTGACAAATGACCTACCTAGCTGTTCAGCCATGCAGTGGAACAAGCACAGAAGCTGATGGGACTATTGATACTGGTGACACTTGACTGTAAAATAAAGACCTCATTTACCCTGAGTGCTAGAAGATTGTCTCAATATAATTAATGTTATTTCCTTTTTATCAGCTTTATACTTTGTTTTCATTCATCACAGCCTTAGAATATGATGGAAAGAAAGAAAAAGAAGCTCATACTTTGGTGGGGAGCCTGCCAAATCATCACAAAACACATGCACTAAAGAATTGGTTGAAAGGTATAATTACTGCTATGGTCAATGAAATATAATGAAATTGAAAATGTCTTTCATCAAACTCATAAACTCATAGATATTTAACTATATGCAAGGTTATATAAAAGCTACATTAAATATATTCCTTGCAATCGAAGAAATGTGTGTTGAGGTCAGATTTTCAAAGTTTCATATGTCTCACAGATGTCCATCGGTATTAAATAAAGACTCGGATCTGTTCAATATGTAAAAGGAATGAGCAAGTACTCACAGTTAAGCACCACTTCTGCTAATGACATAGTAGTGCTGGTGTTTGCTTTTACAGTGGCTTCCCATTTTCTTCTTTCAGAGTGGAATTTATTTCCCTCTTCTTGTTCTATACTAACCTACTTCCTTAAATAAAAACTAAAAATAAACTTCCAAAATTTCCAAAAAACATGAGGTTGCCACACATTCATCAAGTTATTTTCTGCCACTTAAACAACTACTGCAGATGATCAAGGAGGAATTTTTAGACGGTCTCAAAACAAAAATACAGAAAATTACACCAAAACAATGTTAAAAATGGACAACTTGACAGGTAGGCTATGACAGAAATAAATTTACATGTATGACCCAAATTGTTGTGGGGTTTTTTTGGTTTTGGGGTTTTTTTTTATCATCCTCTTCAAAAGCATGGATCTGGAAAGGGAAGGGAGATCTTCAGGAAGACAGTAATTTTTGTTAGATGTATTGAAATCTATCTGCAAGGGGTGTCAAAGCTGCAAATCATATGATAGATTTACCTTTTCCTGTAATTTTTCAGAGCTGTCCTTGCATTCAGACTATCTTTCTTTCAATAGATCACTTTTTTACAGAATCTTTTCCAGTGAAAATATTAACCCTACATCCAAGTTGACTTCTGCTCAGCTGTCACCCTAATCTCTCTGTTATTGGCAGGAGTTATGGAACACCAGACTTCAGCATTCCTCTTGAGCAATTGGTTTATTGGTTCATTTGTATTAGCTTTGAAGGCTGTTTTTACAGAAAGGCCTGTACTTACGTAGCCCTGCAAGTATGAGATTTTCATGGATTTAACAGGCTACAGATTTTGCTAACTCTGTAAAGCCTCATGACTGAGTTTTTTCAGATTTTTTTTATCTGGACTTATTTTGGGCTTTTCTGGAATTTTGATTTAGCTTGCTTAGCCATAACGGTCATTGTTGTGTACTTCTGTTAAGTAACAAGTATTGATGAAAGGTATTCTGTGTATAATGTATTACCCTAAAATAATGATGACCTATAGAGAAGTAAAAGCACAGGATGCCAGCAGAAACCTTGGAAGTCTGAGCACAGGACAATGCCATAGGCCTCAGGCCTGAGAAAAGGCTTGCAGTCATCAGTCAATGATCATCAAAGGAGTGCAATCTTGTCAGCTGGATAGAATTTGTTTCAGGGGATGACAGTGCAAGAAAGAAATATTCAGATTATGTAAACCACAACAAAGTACAGTAAATGTGGATGCAGCATGAAATGACAAATCAATGAAGAGAGAACAAAATGTTCTCAATATGTCAAAATAGGCCCCAATAGTAAGGAACAAACCCCCACCGCCAGTGTCTGGATCCCCACGCTAGGTTCTATATGCTGGTGAAGGAGTTGAGATGCTTACGACACACTGTAGCACACTCAGAAGAGCACTGGTTGTGCAAGCAAAACCCCTAGAAAAGGTGTTATACAAAGTTTCCCGTATGATGATGTTAATGGTATTAATACTGATTTTTTTTTTTTCTTCCCTGGATTAATTGGCTAATTTGGACTCAAACTGTTAGTATTATGCCAGGACTACTAATAATAACTATTGCATTTTGGCTAGATTTATATTTTAATTAGACTAAGAATGATTTGTTGGTTTCACATAAAAGATGTGCTGCTTTGCCTACAAAGACTATGCAAGTTGTAGTGTAAATCTGCTTTTTGATTAGCATAAAGAAAGTTCATGCTCCCATTGTGGAATCTCATGAGCTAGGAAAAGACATTTTCTGCTCTTGCAAACTGCAAGTTTTCAGCAGTCTGTTCAGCCAATAGAAGTATCAAAGACTTAAAGAAAGACTGTTGACAGAAAACATTAAAATGTTGAACATTTTATGACTATATATGGGTCATTCCAACCCATATAGTTCTTTGTAATGGCTATTCTACCCCTTCAGTATAGTTATTTTTTTAAAACCTAACGGCCATGATCCTCTGAAAATGAAATTCATGTAATGATAGTGAGACCATGTCAATTCTCACAATGTATTATCTCTCCAAAATACATATTTGGAATACTAGCTTGACTCAATTTGTAACTCTTTTTATGAGTCAGCAGGACTTCGGAAATTCTTGAGGAAAGGATGGAATCTTTTTAAGATGGTAACTGGAAATTATCAGTCCAAGGAATTTTACATAATATTAATTTTATTGTGCTTTGATTCTTTAGTATTCCAGTTATGAAATTGGTTCCTAAATGGAAAATACACAGATTACTGTCTGACTGAAGAAATAGAAGTGTCATAAATAAACTACTGGAAGCAAATTTCATTGCTTTCTACAGAGACTTCAATTTTTTCCATCACTTTTATAAAAAGTATATACAGCACTTTTGGTGAACAACGAGGTCATATACCTTTGCCTCCTTCCTTTGATTAATTGCTTTAGTGACATGCCTTTGGTTAGCAACTCTTATGAACACTGTCCCATGAGCTATTTGTAAATAAAATGGATTCCTATCATAGCACAAAAAAATAAAAAAGTCAGAGGAATGAGATAGGGAAGGCCTAGATGAGAGGTCACAGGAAACATGTTACACAGGCAGAACTTGAATACTGATCTCTTAATCCAGTGCCTTAGCCACAACCCCATATCATATTTCTTTAGAGGATCTCAGAAAAACAGCTTTAATAAACATATTCCTGTTATGTAAAGGAAGATTTTTTTTTTATATGTATGCATGTTCCTTTCTTTTGCAGTTTTTTTTTGTCTCTTCAAAAACACTTTAGCCCAGAAATTAAATTACTTGGTATTTTCAGTAAACCTAAAGAAGATGAAACTGTCTGTAACACAAAATCAAATCTTAAGTGAAAACACATATAATTTCATGATCAAACTTCACCTGCTATTAGATCAAAATATGGAAATTATTTGAATAAGATTCAAATGCATGCTAGTTAATTACATCAAAATAATGATCTCAATTAATCATCTCTGCTGGTTGTTTTCTGTTGGTTAGGGGTTTCTTGTTTGATTATTGGGGTTTTTTTTCAGCTGGTCTACATATCTTAGCAAGTACCAAGACCTCTATCCAGTGTTTCATTAAAAGTTGTCTGAGGATAGAATTTTTGAAAAGGTGTAAGGGAATCACAGATGCAGATTTTATGTGGGAGACTACATTGTACAGCTTGTTTTGCTATTCTCTTGAAAAATGCCAACTAAAATTGCAATTCATAATTAAAATCAGACTATTCTATACAGTTTCAGTTTGTAATGTGAATATTTCACTAAGGTACCATAAATTTGAGCCATGATTCACCAAGAAGTTGTGAATGCTCCATTCCTGGCAGTGTCCAAGGCCAGGTTGGACAGAGCCTTTGGTGACATAGTCTAGTGTGAGGTGCCCCGGCCCATGGCAGAAGGGTGGAACTAGATGATCTTAAGGTCCTTTCCAACCAAAAGTATTCTATGATTCTATGATTCTATGACATTAAACAAAGCATAACACTATCAATGCTTACCCAGTAAGTCTGTCAAGAGGCAGCAAGTATTTCGCTATTTACTCTTCAATCACAAATAAGAAAGCATAAACTGTATATAGTCTATTAATATTTTTTTAATTATTAATCATTCATGGTATCATGTAATTTTACAGTTTATGATGTCTGCTGCTCATTGATTCAGAACAATACGATAGGCAGAAATACAGATTCTAATAAGATGACATTATGACCACTAGAATTCATCTGGGGAATCCTATGCAAGATGCAATGATGATGGCAAGTTGAGCAGTAACAGTATATTAAAGTAGATTTCTTTGATTATTTAGTACCAAGCAAACAGCATTACTTACCAATCTCGTGCAATTCTGTTGTCCAGATGTACTGGAAGCAAGCCTAATACTCAGCTGTCTACTTGACATTTTGTCTTTCTCAGACAGAAGCTATATTCTAAACACACATGAAAATAATTAATAGTAAAAAAAGGCTGTAAATGCAAATACTAGTTCTGACATTGATGATACTTTGCTGAAAGAATATTTTCATCCCTCAGGAATTCATTACTTGGGGAGGACTTTTATCTAACTCATATTCATTTAGTCAGATAAGAAACTATGTTAAAAAAGCATGTTGGGAAGACGGAGGGCAGGATCTAGAGGCAACTCTAATAATCAGCAAGATGAGGGGTGAAGTTACTCAGGGTCTTCACCAGCTTTTCATAATAATGCTAAGACACATTCTTTGATTTCTCCAGTATTCATCTTGGTTCCTTGATTCAGAGAGTAGTATTCAGAAAAGTATTTCAGCTATTAAAAAAACTTGCATTCTTTCCAGGGGGACACAGGAGTAGCTGCTTAGGTGTATGCTGCTCCATCTTTGTTGTGTTATTGCAAGTTCTTTTGTCCACCTCTGGAAGCTGTATCAGAAAAAGTTTATTCTATCATGAGCCTACTAACAGCTAGTCCTCTTGTCTAGCATTTGCGGCTAGAGAGTTCCTGTGCTTGGCAATATATCTTCTTTCATTCCCTTTAGCACCTGCCTCCAGAAGAATGTTAAAATTCTTCTGCATGGAATATGAGGAAAAGCATAGTTTTTGAGTCTGCATGGAAATGGACTACATTACTGTAGTTGTTTAAGCTCAGTTGTAAATCAGCTCACTCACTCACTCCCCCACCTTTCTTCCCCAACTCTCCCCCTCCCCCACTCCCAGAAAGATGGGGAGGAGAATCGAAAGAATGCAACTCCCAGAGGTTGAGAGAAGAACAGTCCAGTAACTAAGGTATAACACAAACCACTACTGCTACCACCAATAATAATAATGATAAGGGAAATAACAAGGGAAGAGAATACAACCGCTCACCACCCGCTGACTGATACCCAGCCCGACCCAAGCAGTGATCAAGCCCTTCTGGGTGACTCATAGTTTACATCCTGAGCATGACGTGCTGTGGTATGGAATACCTCTTTGGTCAGTTTGGGTCAGGTGTCCTGTCTACTTCCTCCCAGCTTCCCCTCCTCCCTGCAGGGCATGAGACTCAGAAAGTCCTTGGTCAGGCTAAACACTACTAAGCATTAGCTAGAAACATCAGTGTTATCAGCACTGTTCCCAGGCCAAAAGTCGAAAACACAGCACTGCACCAGCTACTAAGAAGGAGAAAAATGACTGCTACTGCTGAACCCAGGACAGTTACATAGATAACTCTCCTAAGGAAGCCAGTTCCATCTTCATACCAAAAAAAAAAAAGAAAAAGGAAAAAGAATTACAGGCTGAACATCTGACTAATTTTCGAGTGGAATTTCTGTGTGTTTATTGTCTGAAGAAAGTGTTTGTCCGTAATTTTGTTTATGGGACTTAAGATACGAGGTAGCACAGAGGGGCACTACCTCAGTGCTAGAGGGATGAAAATCTCTCGGCAGATGGCATAACTTGTGTCCTCTAATTCCATGGAAGCCTCAGGAATGTATGTATAAATTATGTAACTACTAACTTTAGTTGTAAAATATTAACAATCATTTAAATAAAAGTTTATATAATAGCTCTTTTTTTTTTTTTTTTTCTACCCCTCTACCTGGAGATCCTAATTCTACACAGTCACTTAGGTTTACACAGAGATCAATACAATTTTTGCCTCAATAAGGAACATAAAGTCTGGAGAGCAGATAAGACTCTTAAGTAAGAGAAGTCTCTTTGTACAGAACTGTGAATCATACAACAGATTTGCTGAACAGAACACATATAGCCTGCAGCTGAAGAGCTGATTATTCCTGATTATAAATCAGATAATATTCAGGATAACTTCAGAATTTAGAGATCAAAAAGTCATTAGGGGTTAAAAATAGGGGTTAAGATATAAGAAATTAAATATTCAAACCAAACAGGGACAGGATTTCTGTTCCTACTCCACTGATGCGACAGACTAGAAGTGTTTAGTTTTTACATTCTGAATCCAGTCTGGAAATATGTTATATATTTGCTGCCCTCTTGCACTGAGCAGAAGGAGAGAAAAAAATGATACTGATAATGTTTCAAATGACATGCATATATAAATGGCAAAACCATTTAAATACCTGTATTCTAGCTCATGTAGGTCTAATAGCAAGAGATTTGTGAGGGATTTGGAAAGTTCCATTTACTATTAGACAACATGTTTCTAATATCTTTATTTTGTTTGCTTTTAAATCCGCTCACTGTCCCTTGGAGCAGAATAGACTGGCAATACACAGTAACCACTCAGAGACATAAGTAATTTAAATGTTTTAAAAGCAGTCTGCATATCTACAAATGGACTACTGCCTATTGCTGAGACAGTAACATTAACATTCTTTTCTACTTTCCTATGGCTGAACTTGGCTTCAGTCCCTACTGCTATCATCATCTACAAAGGGTAAAACAATCTTTAAAAGAAAGAGACAAATGAGAAAGAGAAGATTTGCTATTCTAATGGGATGCTCCTATTCTCAATCAAAGGCAATCCTTTATTGTATTTGATCACTTCTCAAGGCATATCAGAATATTTTGGCATAGGAAGATACTTCAAAATTATTGAAATCTAGACATCAGTCTTTCACAGTCCCATAAGACTTTCCTGACAAGTTTCCTACTGTCATGTCTATGGTACAGGACTATATTGACTGAAGACTTTGCAGGTGGACACATCAGCTACTTGTTTCTCCTCTTTGCCTGTTTCAGGCAGCACAGTATAATTTGCGTGCTTTCTTTTTTGGAATCATGTCACAGAACTGCGAAATAACCATCCTTCTCTTAAATCAGCTGTCCACTTGTTACCATCTCTCCATTTTGAAGACTTTCTCTAATATTTCTGAGTTCACACCTGCTCATGCCACTTACTGAAATGTTGCATTGATGCTTTTATGATACATAAAACCAAAATAAGCTATCATCTTCTGTATGTTATTCTAGCTACTAAAGCAAATGTCTTCTCTTAAAAGCATAGAATAACAAGAAAATATCATACCTATGGCTGCAGGGTTGAATCTTGCAATAGGTGATTATTTTTTGCATTCTGGTATTATTTCTTTTTCCAGAGAGTAAGTCTAAGCAGTTCACAAAAAAACCCTGCAAATGTGTGCTTAAATTACTGTAGACCATAGCTCAACCTACTATAGACTACAGATCATACAGAGCTGATCCATCTGCACCTCATGCCATATGCCAGTTTCTTTACTTAGTGTGTGATAGGGAATAGATCTATTAGAGATTAAGTCTTCAGTAAAATTTCATCGGATTATGGTGTGACCATAATGCAGTATATACAGTGAAAGGAAATTGATTTACATTGGCTACACTTTCTTTGTATCTACATGGTGAAAACCAAGGCAGCCAAATATAGTGGCCCTGGATCGTGCTGATCTGAGCTTAGAAGAGAAAATGTATGCTCACCGTAGATGAAGACCTGCAAGTCCCTTTCACCATCTATTTTTTTTCTCCTTACATCAATGTATATCTTTACCCTCATGTGTCACACTTTATGGTAAAATTTCAGCAATCATAACTATGTGGTTTATTCACACTGTCTATTGAAATCATTTAAGCAGATCATTGTGATTGATACACTTCTAACTAACTAACTTCACTTTAGAATGAGTCAGCATTGTGTTCTTCTGGTGCAGATGCTTGTGTCTGAGCTAGCCATCCTGTCCTATCTTATAGAAAAGGATAAAGAAATATAGGAAATAAGAAAAGATAAAACTCATTTTTAAAATTACTTTGTTTTACATTTGACCACAGAGAGAGCTTAGGATGATTACTCCAATATGGTTGTTTGCGTTCAATAAGATGAAACCTATTCTAGAGGTCTAAATCAGCAGCCCTGTCTCCACAGGCTTATAGAGAGCTATGGCAAGAGCTTGATTTCATACATGGCAAATAAGAACCAAAGCCTGACCAGGGTGTTTGGAATCCTTTAATTCTCCATTCACATTGCAGAAATAGTTACAAACTTCATTCTGTATATCAGGCATCTGAGATAAAGAGAGGCAGAGTGTGAGTGCGTTCTCTACCCTCCCACCAAATCAGACGGGAACAGCTAATTTAATCTGACATTGATTTAGAGCAACTTTTATTAATATAAAGACAATAGAAATTTAGAAATTACATAGAAAAACATAGAAATTTAAACTCATGCAAGTTTAACCATGGCAAGTGCAAGGTCCTACACCTGGGTTGGAGCAATCCCAAGCACAGCTACAGGTTGGGCAGAGAAGAGATTCAGAGCAG
>WYDI02037850.1:0-11908 GCA_009867235.2 Psittacus erithacus | reverse complement strand
CAGAGGAGGGCCACGAGGATGATCAGGGGACTGGAGCACCTCCCGTATGAAGACAGGATGAGAAAGTTGGGGCTGTTTAGGCTGGAGAACAGAAGGCTGCGTGGAGACCTCTCCAGCTTTCCAGTATCTGAAAGGGGGCTATAAGGATGCTGGGGAGGGGCTATTCATTAGGGACTGTAGTGATAGGACAAGGGGTAATTGGTTAAAACTTAAACAGAGGAGGTTTAGATTGGCTATAAAGAAGAAGTTCTTTACTGTGAGGGTGGTGAGGTACTGGAATGGGTTGCCCAGGGAACTTGTGAATGCTCTTTCCCTGGCGGTGTTCAAGGCCAGGCTGGACAGAGCCTTGGGTGACATGGTTTGGTGGAAGGTGTCCCTGCCCATGGCAGGAGGATTGGAACTGGATGGTCTTAAGGTCCTTTCCAACCCTAACTATTCTATGATTCTAAAAAAACAATCCCAAGCATTGACAAATGCATAACAAGAAAGGCAAACAACTTATCATCTGCTTTTATCTAGAAATAAGTATTATGAGAAACTGTGATTAGAAGGGTCCTCAGAGAAGGTCCCTCTAATGAGCTTAATCCCTAGCTTTAGTTCTCGAAAAATTAGTGGTTAAACCACATAGAGATCTTTGGAGCAGCTCTGGATAAAGTGCTTTTGCAGCTGCATGCCAAAATCCAGCTCTCAAAAGGAGAGGGTAACAGAACAACTGTACCAAAAGGTTAACAAAGCTATGGGCTGAGAATCCAGAGTACCAGAAGAGAGTAAGATCCAGAGTACGGAGGCCTGATGCACCAGCTGGGGACCATCAGTAAAGGAAAGCTATAGCATGGCTACATGTTACAGAAGTAATTTAAGTATTATCAAAATACATGTAGTGGTCAGAGAAGCTCATAGGGGTGAACATCACCCTCTAAGAAGTAAGCAGAGAGCACAAGTTGTGTTTTATCACGAACATACACACTTATCTGTATGACCTGATGCAGTCACTCCTCCTTATATTATTGTTAAACACTGACAAATATATGCATAATAATACAGAGACAACATTTAGCTTTAATATCTTATAAAATTTTGGACAAAATTGATTTCCAGCCTTACTCAAAAAGCCAAGAGTACACTCACCTTCCCTCAACAAAATTACCTTCTCAGAAAATTATGTACTGCCATATTGAACACTACCATACAATAACCTGATGATTTTTGTGCAATTGAAGCTTTGTGCAGAGCATACACCACCTATCCATGCTACTGAAAACACACAGTTACAAAATTCCCCCAAAAAAATTACTTCCAAAACCACAAATTATTTAACCATGGCAGTCTAGCAGCTGAGCCATACATAAACCCTTTCTTCCCTTACTGGACATACAAAGTGTTGCACAGAAAGTTTTAGTTACGTTGGTTCCATAGACCAAAACTGTCTTTTGCAGATGTTTTTGCACCATATTAATGGTATTTAAGGGGGGTTTTTTATGCTGCAAAGAAGGAAAATGGTACTATGGGCTGCTTTAGACAAGTGTTGACAGAGGTGGAGGGAGGTGATCCTTCCCCTCTATTCAGCACTGGTGAGACTGCGTCTGAAGTACGGGGTCCTTTTCTGGGCTCAAAAGTACAAGGGGCGACATGGGCACACTGGAGAGAGTCCAACAAAGGGCCACAGATATGATCAAGAGACTGGAGCATCTCTCCTATGAGGAAAGGCTGAGAGAGCTGGGAGAATTCAGCCTGGAGAAGAGGAAACTCAAGAGGGATCTTCTCATGCATATAAATATCTGAAGGAAACGCGCAAAAAGGCCAGAGCCAGGCCTTTTTCAGCAGTGCCCTGTGACAGGACCAGAGGCAGTGAGCACACAGTAAAATACAGGAGGCTCCCTCTGAACATCAGAAAATACTTTTTCACTGTGGAGGTGAGCAAACACTGGAACAGGTTACTAAGGAAGGTAAGTAGTGTAGTGCCTGTGTCCCTACAAGTGACTTTTAACTCACAAAGGTAACAGCTCAGTATAGACCCAGGCCATAATACACCTTACCATACCACACAGCTTGCCATCTACTCAATATCCAGTACTCCTTAGTTCTAACAAGTAGCTTGATGTTGGCATACAAGTAATGCCATTGATAACTCCCACACAGAAAAATTAAAAGAAAATAATTTTTTTAATAGTAGGGATATGTTAGTCAGTATTGCTGTTCTGGCCTGGATGTATGGTTCTTATACTGTACTATTCCTGATCAAACCATATAGGTATTATGTTTTCTGTTAAAAGTTACCTTATTCTGAGCTTTTAAACATGAAACACCATTCTTCTGTGAGTATACCATGTTCTATACCTTGGACCTTAGTATAATTTCACAGTAATTATCTTTCCACTTTGTTTCCAACATCCAGTTGTGTCAAGATCCTCACTTAAAATCCTGTGGAACATTTATCTGCTCAGTATTTTTGGCTAATTCCAATTCTGTATGCTGAGTCCCTTTCATGGGCTGGTGATACCCTCTATATATCAGTCAGCTGTCAGCCATAAAGCAGGTTCAAATCTTTCATCATCAAAACCACATGCAAGCTATAGATTAAAATTAATGTGAATGATAAAGGTGAGCAATGCTACAGCCTACATAAAAACATTAGCAATGAAGCCAATCTTTAAAAATGGAAATCTGGAACAAAGCAGACTGCAGCAAATTCAGGTGTTACGCATCTATTAGAAGACCAGCTAATCCACATATTGAAGTCTAACTGGATATGTATGTCATCCACAAGGAAGAACCAGAAGTGCATTTATTTATACAGTCTAGCACAGACGACCTAATCCATGCAACTGCTGGGACAACTTACCTACAGGTTCTCTGCTCACATTCTCCTTTCTGAGGGCTTCTCTGAAGGGTTCTGGGTCAGCTGAACTGTATTAACTGCCCAAGGCCATTCCCAGCTGCTCTTTTTACACTAATACATGCACATTAAGCTTGATGCTTCCAGGAAGTATCAGGTTACTGCATCTAAACAGTCTGATCAGGCTAAGCACACTGGCTAAATCCACTTCATGGCAAATAAAGGCACCATGGTATAATCATTCTTCCATCCAAAGCTATCAAGCTCTACCATCACTGACCTTACCATTATCACATACTTGGCCTTCATTCACATGAAGACAAGGTGGACTAAGAAAGAGTCAGAGATGCAGAAGGGATGAGCAAATGAGCAAGGGAGACGAAATGACAGTTACTACAATACCCTTCCCACCTGTAATATTTGAAGTATAACTTATGAAATTAGGCAGAAAGCTTCAGGGAGAAAGAATTGTTATACTTGCAGCTTCAGCCTGAAATCAAGGTTAGATTCTGGTTTCCACTGCTTGCCATGAACTTCAATAAGACTACATTCTCCTGAAGCCACTTTCCTTAAGCTTCACCTTTCAGAGCAATTACATTTCAGACAACATTTTTAAGCAGATCTGCATGCTCTGTATGAAGACAGTTCTCTTTAAACAAAAATCACAGCCTATGTCTTGAGTGAGGTACTAAATCATGACATCTAAGTTACTTAAAACGAAAAAGTTTGATCTAAGACCATCAGTAATCATTTCAAACTAACAGAGTTAATCCCTTCTTCCCTTCTCTTCTTCCTCCTTTATTATAGTAAAGGGAAACCTCAATAGTATATTAAAGGGACACCTAGGCTGAGAAAGTTGGGGCTGTTTAGGCGGGAGAAAAGAAGGCTGCGTGGAGATATCATAGCAGCTTTCCAGTATCTGAAGGGGGGCTATAAGGATGCTAGGGATGGACTATTCATTAGGGACTGTAGTGACAGGACAAGGAGTAACAGGTTAAAACTTAAACAGGGGAGGTTTAGATTGGATATAAGGAAGAAGTTCTTTACTGTGAGGGTGGTGAGGCACTGGAATGGGTTGCCTAGGGAAGCTGTGAATGCTCCATCCCTGGCAGTGTCCAAGGCCAGGTTGGACAGAGCCTTGGGTGGCATGGTTCAGTGGGAGGTGTCCCTGCCCATGGCAGGGGGGCTGGAACTAGATGATCTTAAGGTGCTTTCCAATCCTAACTATTCTATGATTCTAATATTACAGTAATGGACACAATAAGAACTCACTACCACATGAGAACTACCAGTTTTACTCAATTATACCAAGTTAAGCATAGGATCATACGAAGGGAGGCAGCAAGCGTCATTCTTCCTACTGAGCCAAAGTCATGCTGCAAATAAACATATGGAAAATGTGATTTTACAACATAACAATGACTATTCACTGCACAGGTGATGATCAGTGTTGATTTTTTTTTAGATTTGTGGCTTTGACAACATAACCCCAGTAACTTTTGTAATGCTTAATAAATATCAAATGTGACAAACTCCATCTTCTCTTCTCAAATACACATTTTCATACTGGATAATTCAAGATGGTGCTAAACAAATCAAAGTCTTGAAAATTGCTAGGCTACTACAGCCTAGCACAACACAACAATGTTGAGCACAACCTTGGAAGTAACACAGAGCCTTTTCAGCAGTATACCATGTAAACACAACATGCGAAAAGGGATTTGCAATTATGATTCAGTAGCACAATGACACGCATTTGTCATGACACACAGTTGAGATGAGCAGCAACTGAGTTTGGTTCTTCAAAGTCCTTTTCTAACAAAGCATTGTGAATAAGATCAATGGAAGTCCTTACCACAGGTCACTTAAAAGAGTACAATGTGCCTTTCAAGCAGGAAACACTTATTTGAGTTTTCATTGTTGTATGAAGTTTAAAAACAATTTTACAATTATGTAAAACACATTTGCAAACAGAGCACTTGGCTCACAAGCTATGACCTGTTCATACCACCCCCACTGACAGCATCAACAAGGGAGACCTTGAATAACCTGTGTTAGGTAAACAAGGATCAACATGGTGGTGGTCTTGATCCTGCCAGATAAGAAGAAAGCCTCAAGCAGAAGCAGATTCATCTGCAGATCACCACCTTCTAGTAGGCCTGCTAACAGCAGCAAAGCATTAGTGTTTTCAGGAACACAGGATCTCAGAGGAAGGACTACTAGGGAAAAACATTAGATACCTGACAAAGGAAGTCAAGAGCAACTTTGCCAACAGGCCTCCTAACATACAGCAGCTTTAAACGTCAGGTAAGCAGAGGAACAGAGAATGGGGAAACACATACCAGAAAGGATTCCAGAGGTTTTCTCACTCCTTTTAAGATAAAGTAGGGCAGATAGGTGTATACCTGAAACCCCGTGTACAAAAGTATACAGCCTGTGACGCAAACAGGAAGAACTGCCAGCCTGCACACAGCTGCAGAGCTATGCACAGGCTATACAGTTACTGGAATTAGAGACACAATCGGATAGATCACACAACTAGACCACTGCGAGAGATGGATGCAAGCTCCTCACAAGACACAAGCAGGAAGGATGAACAGAGTTGAGCTCTACAGCTACATGCAGCTCTGCTACAGAAAACTTAAGCTTGTTGAGAGTTTATAGGTCAAAAGGTGGATGTCATCATGGCATCTGTTTCAAACCACCCTATCAAAAAGGTGAAGTAGATAAGTCATCCTCAGCACTGCAAGAAGCCTCTGATCATAGGCCATTGTTCACAGAGGTGTCAACAACCTCAATACCTCTTGGGAGGGCAACATGGCAGGGTACAAGAATATCCAGGAGTGAGCAGCAATAATTTTTACTGTATGTGTTGTACAGGCCCGCTACAGGCGGTGTTGTACTAGACCAGCTATTCATGAGTAAGAACTCTCAGGGATGGCAGCAGCAGCCTTGGCAAGTGATTATGACATGGTAGAGGTTAGGGTATGGAAGGAAGTGACAAAAGCAAGTAGCAGAACCAGATTTCCAGACATCAAACCTCAGATTGTTAAAGGAACTAGTAAGTGGGATCCCAGGGCATGCTGCCCTAAAGGGAAATCAGACCTCAAAGAGCTGGTTGATCACCAAGGGCAACCACCTCAAAGTATGAAAGCAATCCTTCCTGACATGCAAGATAATGAGCAAGAAGAGCAGGAGACCATCTTGAACGAACTAAGCATATTAGAAGGAGAAAAAAAATTATTAAAGATTAGATATCAAAAAAAGTTCTCTACTGTGAGGGTGGTGAGGCACTGGAACAGATCACCCAAAGAAATGGTAAATACTCCATTCTTGGCAGTGGTCAAGACCAGGCTGGACAGGCCCTTGGCTGAAATGGTGTTATGAGGCATCCCTGCTCATAGCAGGGGGATTGGAATTAGATGATCTTAAGGTCCCTTCCAACCCTAACCTATGACTCTGTATGAAAAGCAGAGACAGATTAATAAGGACATATAAAGCAGCATGGTCTGCTACTAAATGGGGTAGTAAATCTATTGACAGACTGCAGACATGCCCCAAGCACCTTCTTTGCATTGGTCTTTAGTAGGGTTTTTCTGGCCTAATAGCAAAGTGGAATGTGTCAGGAATTACACTAATAAATTAGACAAATACAAATCCATGGAAGCAGATGAGACACATCCAAAAGTGCCAAGGAGCTGGCTAGTGCCAACCCAAAGCTACTTCTTCTCAGCTTTGAAAAGTTGCAGCTATCAGTGGATGTCCCTTATGACACCATCTTCAAAAACAGGAGGAAAAATAAACTGAGGAATTACAGGCTGGCCATCTTATCCTCAGACCCCTAAACATCAGACTCTGAACAGCAACACAGCTGACTAGCCCATTTATTCAATGGTTACCAACAGAACATGGTCAGTATATCCAGGATGGACTTGTCCATTGCCACAATTTCTGGACACCAAGATCAGTTAAACAAGTTAGCCAGCACAGAAGGAATTTCAGGCTTTGTGTATGGACTGGATGGCTATTAATTAATCCATATGGGTTCAACTGAGGAAGTTATACTGGGACAGATGCTACTTAAACAAAAACGTAAGAGTCATTAGGTCTTAGATAGCCAATTTACAGCTGCAAATCACATGCACTTTAGTGCAGCAAAGGCCAAACTGTGATATTACTGAGAAACATGACTGCTTAAAACTACAAAATAACAACCTTATGAGCGAAGTCCTTTTAGCTCAGAGCAAGAACAAAGGGCTGCCCTGGACCCCCATGGTAGCGTACAGAGAGGACATTCAAACACAGCACCTAGAGATACAGATACACTATTCATTTGAATTAGAATCATAGAATAGTTAAGGTTGGAAAAGACCTTAAGATCATCAAGTTCCAATCCCCCTGCCATGGGCAGGGACACCTCCCACCAAACCATGTCACCCAAGGCTCTGTCCAACCTGGCCTTCAACTACTGGAGCTTAAACCCACGAAAAAAAAAAGTTATTAGCTGAGAACACATAAGAGATGATAATAAGAATACATGAGGCAATGTATATAAAATACAATGTAACTGATAAATAAATTGGTATGTAAAGGAAGTCACAGTTTAGATACAAGATGCAGGACCTCTGAACCCAAACAGCATGCCACCTGTACAGCAGCACATTGCTACACTTGTCACTTACAATACTGCCCCAAATAAGGTTTTGTCTGATAAACCCACTGCACAGCCACTATGTGCTATGCTACAGTCACTGAATTTGGCCCCTGAGAGACAGGATTAGAATAACCCAGATAATCCAGGAGGTGAGCAAGTGCGCCCTAAATAATCAGTCGAGGCAGAGTTGCTGGTGTGTGAATACTCTCCCATGTTAACAGCAGCCAGTTGGACATAAAGTATTGCTTCACATCGTAATTATGTCATTCTATTGCAAGCTGCCACTGAAAAAGTCAGTCTCATTCCTTCTTTTCCTTCTCTTTCCCCACTGCTCATTCCTGATGCCTCTTGCATCAGATCAAGCCACTGTGCTGCCATAAGTCCCAAGTTATATCACAAATGGGTGAGGAAGATAAACTAGAGAGGAAAAAGTTCTCCCATCAGATAGATCATCAATCTTATCCAAGATCACCCTGTGGCCACACACAATCACTGCATCTGAGGCATGGAAAAGGAAGGAACTCATCAGCCAGGTTGGAGGACAACAGCAGAACTGCCCTTTCTGGTTATAATACCACAGTTTGACTGTATATTTATCTCCCAAATGAGGCTCTGAGGAAAGCAAACTAAACTAGACACACAGCTTTGTTGCCCTGGACTGATTAACACCACACTTCAGATGAGCTAACAGGCACCATAAGCTTGCTCAAATGAGATGATCTGCATGGCACACTAGAAGGCTTCAAGGCAGAATTCCAGGGGTCGATCTAACTTCAAAGTAGTAGCCTGGGCATCTTGGACAAGAAATGGCTCCTGTCAAGCTGAAAACCTCTCTATATGAATAGGCTCCCAACAGTCTGTTAAATAAAAACAATTATTTTTGAATTCTACTTCCTTCATTTTTTGTCCATTAAAGTCCAGTGCTGCTCACCTTCCAAACAAACAAAACTTTTGAAGAAGATAAGAAACCACAGATACCAGAAAAGATGACCAGTAAACTCTTAGAGATAAGCAACAAGGGCAACTGCGCAGTAATGTTTCCTCCCCAAATATGAGGAGACATCCACCTTTTCCTATGACTTATTTTGATATGATCATAGAATCATTTAGGACAGAAAAGACCTTTAAGGTCCTCGATTCCAAATTATGATCTCAATGACCCCTGCATTAAAGCAGGAGTTCCTACTTCAACTCTCTCCCCCTCAGTTTCTTTTTCTTACATACAGAGAAGCAGAAAATAAGCTTTTCCTTGGCCTAGCCAAGCCACAGTCTTCATTTGACAACTTAGGAAAATTAAGGAACACATAACCCTGTGTGTCCAGGCCTAATCAACAAACATTCTGACAAAGAATCTCCCTCCTAACTTCCAAGTGAGGATATTTCATTTGTTTCTTGTGAAAAGTACAGTGAAACCACTTCTTATTTCCATAAAATATGCGTATGTGTAGATATATATATATATTTAAGATCACTAACAAAATGCTAAATTACTTTAAGCAGCCTCATTCCAATAAGACAGTCACAAACTTTCCATCACACAGCAGTCTTGGTGATTAGGTCACTCTTCCACAAAGAGCAAGAGAAATCAAACAAGTCCAAAGCCTCTGCCGCAATCTTCCAAAACTTGCAAGACATACGACAAAATGAGAAATGGAGGATTTTGCTTTGCGATGTTTTATGTTTTCTGTGAGGCTGTTGAGGCACTGGAATGGGCTGCCCAAGGAAGCTGTGAATGCTCCATCCCTGGAGGTGCTCAAGGCCAGGCTGGACAGAGCCTTGGGTGACATGATTTAGTGAGAGGTATCCCTGCCCATGGAAGGGGGGTTAGAACTTGATGATCTTAAGGTCCTTTCTAACCCTAACTATTCTACGATTCTATGTTTGTTTGTTCGGGATTTTTTGTTATATGCACCAGAACACACCCTATCCTAAGCCAAAATGAAAGTTCTGTCTCGCTTGGCAGCCTGTCTGAATGCAAGCACATGTCAAGTAAACAGTGGTAGTTGTCTGCTTCACCCTCCTAGAGATCTGAAACATATGCATTTCCTGCTCCAGCTGCTAAATATTTGTGTTCAGCCACAGTAATTTTTTCCTGGTCTTACTCAATTGCCTTTTGAAAATAAACTTGTAGCAACTAATAAGATCTTCTGTAACTATACAGTGTATCTCATCATCATGCATAGAGAAAAAATGTTTGCTTTGGATCTACTAACTCTTGTTTTCTAATAAACAGACAAAACCATATCTTAACTCACTTCTTTTATGCTACTCATGGTTTTCAAAACCTTCCACCTCATCTCTCCCTCCAGGTACCTCTTTTCAACAAAGAAGTACCCTAATCCATTCAGTATCTCCTTCTAGACAAGTATTCTTAACTTCTGGCCGCCCCATCACCTTTCTCTAATTTTCACAGCTCTGTTTCATCCTTGATACTGTTGTAATCTTTGGCAACCAGTTTACTTGTTCAATTATCTCTAAACATTACACTGAAGTGCTTGCAAACCTGTATATAAAAAGACTTTGCCTCCCCCACCAAGCCAAACATATCTCTTTACATTTAGTTATGCTTATTTTCTCAGTCAGACACTCAGTACCACAAAGCCTTTCAAGCTTTTCTCTGTTCTTACTACTAGGAATATAACCTCTCTCGTCAGTATTTCTACCCTCTTGCCCAAGGAGGATAGGTAGCACACACCCACGTAGTATTCCCAAAAATGAACATTACTCACACCCTCTTTTTTATATTTAAACCAGCTCCCCACTTATAACTCCATATTTACTCCACTACAGGTGTATTTCTTGAAAAGCCTCCGACACAGAATTCTGTCCTTTCTGTACAAAGCACACCCAGACCAATTTTACATTATTGCTGTTGTAAGCCTGTTTAGACTCTTCCATACAACCCTTCTTTTGGTTTCCTCTCACATTCCTTAACTGATGTCCTTTCTCATTCCTCAAGCAATAACCAATTACTTCCCATGCTCCCTAATTACTGACAGACAGCAAGACAATTCTATGCTTGTTTCCAAACCATGCATGCACTAAATGGCCTGCTTGACACACTGTGAGGTGGAAGGGGTAAGAGGCTTGTACAAAACTGTAGTTTTCAAGAAACTTAAAGGATCGTTATATTTCAAAATGCATTTGCTTCTGCCGCTGATTGCTCCACAGAGGAATAGACAGATAGTCAGCAACTGCATGAACTTGTTTCTTAAGACACACATACACTCCTTGGCATCAGCCAAGATCTTGTGACTTTTATTCCAGCTTCTTGTCTTAATTCACAGTTTAATTTTAATAAGTCTTATTTTTTGAGAAATAAATTAAAAAAAAAATCTCACCGTTTTATTACGAAGTCTAATGATGTCCGAAACAGAGCCAGCTCCACAATATTCCATAACAATCCACAGATCTGTGTTCTTGAAATAGCTGCCATAGTACTTGACAACATAGGGACTAAATTGGGAAAAAAAGTTTGCTAAATAGATGAATTCTTAGTAGGGGGAGGAAAAAAAAAAATAACAAACAAAAACCCAAAAAAAAATATCTCCATACGTGTTGTTAAAAATTACAGTTTGGCACACTTCAAAGTTACAGCCAAAACCTTAAAAGATTATCCTAAAAAATACACAAATAAGAAATTGGTATCTCCATAAAATAGAGGAAATGCAAAGTAATTTCTCCATCCTTGCAGACACTTGACATTAAGGCTTCCATTCCTACAATACTAGCAGTCATGGGATGACTGTTTTGTGAACAAGTGCAAGTTAACAGTCCTTCTTCAGAACTATTACAAGATTGTTCACTTTTTAAAAGGTCTGTTCCTGCCTGAAAAAGGCAACTGACATAACTCTATTTTGGAAGTTAACTAGCCATTCATCATGCGCCAGAAACATCTTTATCTATCTTCTGAAACAGGTAACTCTGAATTCACAAGGCCCAGGACATTTACCGGAAGTATTAACCTTTGGGCTTGCCAGTACAAGTTAAATGAAGCAAGCATGGAGAATTCTAAGCAGAGGCAAGTATTTATGCTTTCAACAGTTTCTGTTAAGTAGACTATTGCACGTTCTTAAATCCAAGCTAAGAATAGCAGGAAGTCCACAAAGAGGTTCCTTTAAGTAAGTGCCCCGGGTTCAGCAGTAGCAGTCATTTTTCTCCTTCTTAGTAGGTGGTGCAGTGCTGTGTTTCTGACTTTCAGTCTCTTCGGGGGCGTAGGGTTTAAAAGACCTGTCGTGGTCTAAGCTTAGTCATAAATTAGAAAACCATGTAGCCGTCTCGTTCCCCCCACTCCCAACCTGTCCTCCTACCCCTCCCCCCCCGCCCTCCCGGAGGGATGGAGAAGAGAATGGAAAGAATGTAACTCCCACAGGTTGAGATAAGAACAGTCCAGTAACTAAGGTATAACACAAACCACT
>WYDI02037849.1:0-10343 GCA_009867235.2 Psittacus erithacus | reverse complement strand
CAGTAGCTACAAACATCGGTATTATCAGTACTGTTCCCAGACCGAAAGTTAGAAACACAGCACTGCACCAGTCACTAGCTACTGCTGAGCCCAGGACAGTTGTACCATGATAACTGCCTGTTTTTCTGCTCTTAGTTTATGTCAAAGTAATGCTACCTAATTTGAATTTTGCATTTACAGTTATCACGTACAAACTGATGGATGGCATCTTGCTGCGATGCTATGGTTTATGATCATGTTGCGATAAATCAATTTTTTATCTGAGTTTTGGCTTGCCTTGACAAATGAATCTGTAGCAGAACAGCAATCTACTGCCAGCTCGTTCAATCCCAACGGTGTCTAATTTGTTTAGCATTTGTCTTTAAAGAATATTAACATGTTTAAATAGGTTCTTCAAGTTCTTCAGTAAATCCATTCCCACTGGAAAAGGAGCACTATCTTTAAGAATTCCTTTTGCCTTAATTATTTTAAAGGAAAAGGTCAAATCTAGGAAAATGTTCTAAAGAACTTTCCTACAACATGGCATGCTTGGAATATCATCCTTTTTTTCACTACACATTGGAAGAATAATGTTTATTTCTCTTGCATTTGACTCAGTTTTAAATTTTGGAACACTAAAATGAAATAAAGGTAATACCTCTTTTATCCTCTGCACAGCTAGAAAGATGAGGTATGGCAAAAGTACGCTTAACAGAGAACCAGTGTGGAGTTCACCTCAAAGTAGTGGTGTAATGTCTTTGCCCTGACTACCCAGCAGCCTGTCAATTCTACCTCCTTCTGGCTGCCAGGGCACTAAACCTGCTCAGACCCAAGCCTCCCAGTTCCTGAACACATGCTATGATAAAGAGGTTCCTGAGTAGAAGGGAAAGGAGAAAACAAATTTCTAAATCTTTAGGCAAGGCAACAGAATGTTTTGAAGAGCAATGAATGAGAATGAGGTCTCTCCCTTGTCTTGTGCCCTCTCATTCCCCAACAGATAATACTTCAGTGTGGGATCAGACTTACCAATATAGTATTTTTACAGAGTGGTCATGTAGCAGTTCAAACAGCACCTTTCTTATCCTTATGCCTGTGCACACAGCATTTCGGCTCAGATCCTAGACTTTACCTCACAGGAGCATCACTGTAGGGAGAAACAGAAATGGAAAAAATATATCATCCATCAACTTAATCCATCTGCTGGATCTGTTCCAGCCCAGTCACAGTAGGTCAAAGATACCTGCCAGCATGTCAAGTATTTTACAACCGTCCAAGAACACTATCCCCAAGGGGTCCCAGTGTTTTGACCTGCAAAGCATTGTCATCATATCCCTAGACAGATCCCAGCAGGAACTGTGTGTGCTCCTCTCTATGAGTAAATACTCTGCATCAGGCCAAGCAAATCTCAATATCGTGCAATTATCATCCTCTACTCCAGCCAGGTGCAAGTAACAATTTATACTTAAGGAAAACAAGACTGAATCTTAGCATTGCTTTGCAGAGTATCAGGGAGTTGTTCTCATGTACAAATGTAGTCACAGCTGTCAGACTGGGTCACCCTAAACTGCAGTGATTCAGCAGACATTGCTACAAATTTTAGGCACTAAGAATCATTTCTGCTACTCAGCAGAAAGAATTTTTTTGCTGGAAAGTATACTCAAAATTTTTGTCTGACCTAGAGAATTGCCCCTCTCTAAACCATCATCGGCCTTGTGTTACATTTGCTTTGGCCATTAAACAAATAGGAATTAACGTGCTTGATCTTCTCATCAATTACAAACTCCTGTAATGGAGGAAATGATTACATGACTATGCATGTACATATGAGATATATATATGTGTGTAAATATATATTTCACATCCAATATCCTGCATGCAAAATATTAAATATGTTATGTTTAGGAAGTTTTTATCTGCAATATAATATTTTTCTGGACTTTTGGGGTGAGACTAGATTGTTTTGGGGAGTAGAAGTTTTAAAGTAACCTGAAGAGCCTTTGGTCGTAACCAAAGGAGTATTCTGCTTGTAGCAGCTTTTGACTTCTTTTTGCTTTGGCTGAAGCTCATTATGAATTCTGCCTGTAATTCCTACCCATGAAACCTCTGATTAACATCCAGGGATTTCTACATCTGAAAGAACTAGAAACATCTTTGATCACAGCTGCCAATGCACTAATATTGTTTTCTCTCTGAGACTGTAATTCTGATCTTACATTATCATTCATTTCTGGATTTAAGCCACATGCTGATTCAATAAAGACTGTCAGCAGCTAATAGGCTGGCTTACAGAAACAAAAGAACCATTGCCTTCTCTCACTCACTAAGCATTACCTTGGTTAATGCCAGCTGTCTCCCAAGACACTGTTTTCAACATGGACAGTGCTGATACCAAAACAGAAAGGCAGAAATAATCACTATTAGAAAAACAAGTTCATAGAACTAAGCATGTAAGTAAAACTTACAGAGATGTGAAAATGATTTCACATGAGAAGGCAGATATTTACTCTTCCTTCAGAAATCCCAAATTACTCAGCAACTTCGCTTCAAATTTCTATAACAAACCAGTTCTCTGTCAGAAGAGTAATTGCCAACAGCTACTATTATACATTTTGGTTATTACAACAGTGACTAGCAAAATAAACCAGACCTCATCACAGTAGGCAATGTGTAAATACAATATTGGCTCCCAAAACATGATAATAGAAATAGATGAAGCAGGCACAATTTAAGAAGGATGTGAAGGTCCTTGAATGCATCCGGAGGAGGGCAACAAAGTTGGTGGAGGGGATGTCATGTCCCATGAGGAGCGGGTCCAGTGGTGACTTGTGTGGGAATGGTTGAAAGCTGCACCATGGGAAGTTTAGATTGGACATTAGGAAGCATTTATAAAAGGAGAAGCTGGTCAAAGAGTGGAACAGGATTCCTAGAGAGGTGGTCAATGTCCCAAGTCTGTCACAATTTAAAAGGCATTTGGACAATGCCCTTAATAACGTATTTTAACTCTTGGTCAGCCTTGAAACAGTTATGCAGTTGCACTAGATGATGATTGCAGGTATCTCCCAGAAGAACTGTTCTATTCCACCTCCAGACTGTGGAGACCAAAAGCTCACTACAATGAATATTTCTCTAATCCCTGTTGAAAATAAGAACAGAAAATGTGAGACGGTTTGCTGAGCACTGAATTATTATTTTGTTCTTTTTATCTGCCTTCAAGCTGAGCGCAGCTGGATAAGATTTCCAGGAAACTTAAGACTGCTGTTGATTAATGTTGTCTTGGGATTGTTTCTAGTGACTATGCTTGCTTTCTTAATTTACCTCTGCATAACAACAAGCAGATATTTTTGATCAAAGAACTTAAACTGTTTCCCTGTGGATCTCTTTTATGAATACTGCTACATTCTATTCACTGGGGGGAGGAGGAGGGGAAGGGAATATAAATTCATAATTATAAGATGGTACCTGTATGACTCTTTCTATGCTGGATATCAAAAGGAGAATAATGACAACCTTTAGTGTCTCACCCAAAGATCTGAAGTCATTTCACCAGCAGTAATCAATCTCTTAGACAGTAGATCATAACAATTTCATAGATAGAAAACTGAGTGTCCAGAATTTACAGATTAGTGTCCTATTCTGAGACTGCTGAGCCGTAAGCCCTAAATATGCAACATCAATTTTCTGACCACTGTAAAAGTATTAATCTTGCTCTCCTTTTTATTTTCTTGATGCTCTAGTTCTAGGAAGGATAGGTTTTTTTCTTAAAATACTGTTCTTGACAGAAAAGACAGATTTTCTTTAAGAAAATGTACCTTTTATAATTGCTATGTACATACGTATGCATTTATGCACCTTTGCATTATCTGACTGTACCTGTCTTCACACTATCATCTCCTGCCTTTCACTGTCAGCTTTTCAGAACAGAGCCTCTAATGCTATCACAGCACCTACAGAGCTGAGCCTGAAATCTAGCTATATATGCTCTTTCCAATTAAATGAATAGGAATCAGAAAGTTAAGCTAGAAAGAAATTGAGTATTTGAGACAATAGCCATGGTAGTGCTAATGATCAGTCTCTGGTTTTTACAATTTAGGTTGGCACTCAGAGGAAATTGGTACCAAAGGATAGCTGAGGTTGGAAGGTACCCCTGAAGGCTATCTGGTCCAATGCCCCAGCTCAAGCAGGGCTACCCAGAGCCAGTTGCCCATGTCTAGAGGGTTTTTGAATATCTCCAAGGATGGTAAATTCACTAAATCTAATATTGCCACCTGGCTTCACCCTTTTTGTGCTCTAGAAGTATAAACCTTTCTTGTTCCTTCTTTATGTCATCACCAGTACTGGCAAGTTGCAAAACGTGATTTAAAAACAAACAATATTGTCCTGGGTTCAGCAGTAGCAGTCATTTTTTCTCCTTTTTAGTAGCTGGTGCAGTGCTGTGTTTCTGGTTTTGGTCTGGGAACAGTGCTGATAACACCAATGTGTTTAGCTACTGCTAAGAATGTTTAGACTGACCAAGGACTTTTTGAGCCTCATGCTCTGCCAGGGAGGAGGGGAAGCCGGGAGGAAGCGGAGAAAGGACACCTGACCCAAATAGCCAAAGAGGTATTCCATACCACAGCATGTCATGCCCAGGATGTAACTGGGGGCAGTTACCCAGAAGGGCTACATTCTGCTGGGGTGGGGCTGGGTATCAATTGGTGGTGAGCCATTGTATTCTCTTCTGTTGTTATTTCCTTTATCATTATTATTATTGGTGGTAGCAGTAGTGGTTTGTGTTATACCTTAGTTAATAGATTGTTCTAATCTCAGCCTGTGGGAGTTGTATTCTTCTTTATTCTCCTCCCCATCCCTCCGGGAGCTGGGGGGGTGTGGGGGGGGTGAGTGAGTGGGCTGCGTGGCAGGGCTTAAACCACAACAGAAATAAAAAGGCAAGATGCATCCAGAATTTTGGTGGCTAGTAGGAGAAGAACAAGCTCAGGATGGAGAATGAATAAGCTTTTTATTTTAAAACCTGCAGTCACAGAAGTGGTCCAAGAAAAAGGCTTTTACAGAATACTTTTCTAACTGCAAGTTGCTTTTTTCTTTTAAAAAAAAGGAAATTTGAAATGCGGGGGCGGGGGGGGCTTAAAATTTCTCAAAGGCAAAGAAAAGGGATTGTATGTGAAGGATTTTTTTTACTCCATATGATACAAAAAAAATAACATTTACCTTGAAACATTTACTTTCCAGCACTATCTGGCTAAAGCTATTGCCACAGAAGGATAGATCTATATTCACAGTCTGCTGTTAATGTTCTGTGTTGTTAGAACTGCAAATGAATTCATTTTATAGCAAAACAGCCAAAATGCACTTGTTAAAAGCTTTCTGATCTTGTTTATCCTGAGATTATTAATGACATCACTGATTTTTAGACTGGTGAACTTAGCAATTCTGATATAATTTTCTCTCCATAAACAGTTGCAGTGCACCTGTACAAGATATTTTGATGTACTTGTTCATCCAGAAAGATAAACATTGGTCAGAGTTAAGTACAAACGAGCTGTGCAAAAAACCTTCTGTTCCATTTTATCGGAACTGTGTGAGAAAAGGTAAATGGGAACTATTTTCTCTTTTGTTTATAATATTTTTACAAAAAAATTAGTACTGGATAGCTTATATTTCAAATGGTTTCAAAGGGCAACAAACAAATTCAGAAAACATAACAACCTATTTGTATAAGGTTTCTAAAAAGCACACTAATCTTGGCTACAGACCATATTTTGATAGCCCAGTAAAATATATGGTAGGTTTTTCATCAACCAAGAGAATGACAGGGTATACATGAAAAAACATTTGTGGCAATGATGATAGGCAGTTAGAGCTGGAATCAGCTGAAGGAGAAAACCTGGCACAAGTCTTTGACAAACGCAGCTCATTTCCAAACTAAACTATTATTAGGAATTTCTGTTTCATGTTCATTACTTTCTAGAACAAAGAGGACATTTGCTTTTTAGAGTAACACCATATAAATTCCTTTAAATATCTCTCTTTAAAATAGAACATTTGCATTACAATCATTTTTTCCTCCAAATGTCATTTGAAGCCTTATTCCCTAATAATTCTTTTAAATATTGGCTTACTTTTCTTTCTCTTATTAGAGTTGACACATTCACACCCACAACCCATTACCCACTGCCAGAGATAAAAAAAGGGAAAAATGACACAGCCTTCCTAGTGACATTAAACCCATTTCAGTTGCTTTTATTGTCTCTTCATCATCTCCCACCAACTTTGATGTCTGTTGTCCAAATTCATTTCCCATCCTCAAACAGATGCTCCTACAGACTCAGTGCACCTCTCAGTGCTTCGAGACAAGGACTAGTTTAGCAGCAGTATGTTTGGGATGAAGTTGAAGTAGTGCGAGTGTCCCAATAGTTTGTTATTTTGCTTCCAGAGAGCTAAACAAATAAACATGCTCCAATTTTCACTTTTACCAGTTGGTTTTGAATTGTGTATAAAATGTACATTTTGCCTAAGTGAAACCTATGTAAGTGAAAAGGAGCAGAGCAGCTTAGGCAAAAAGGACACTCCAGCTGAGATTCCCTGTGATAAGGACTTGTGGGAGAGCAGAAAACATTTCTCAGGAGTTGGTTTCAGGAGTTAAAAATTATAATTTGTGGAGGCTGTACAGAAAAGTTATCTGTTATTAGACTATTTATAATATTAACAGGATTTAGAGAGCTATGAACAAGAGAAATGCAATTCGTAAGAATATAATGCAATATGTAAGTTAGTAAACTGTCTTCCCATGCCTCCTACTGATTACCAGCATCAAAACTGCAACATAAATAGATCAACTGTGAGTTGAATCTTTTACCTAAAAATTAACATTAATACATTTTTACATTTTAAAAATTTAGAATAGTCAAGAAGTTTCCTCATAAATAATTCAAAACAGTTACTGTTCTGACTTTGTCAGAACATACAAACTACCTACTTACTATAAGGACAAGACAAGAATTTTATTACCTTGATATCAAAAGACTCTGAGCTCACTATAAATGAGGCTGCTTTGATCTGGAAATTTCAGCTAGATATTGAGAAACCCAGCTTTATACATCCAAGCTTGAATGTTTTGGCAGAGTTTCAGAAGTTAAAACTGATACTGCTTCTGAATGTCAACCATTACATAAAACAGGTTGATGAGACTCATTTTCAGTGTGCTGCAATGAAGTAACATCCTCTTCAGAGGATGCTATATGCAAGGATGAAACAGCATGACCCAAAATTCCTGTGAAGTCCTGATAAAAACATATGATTAAGTAAAAAGAAAGAAAAAAAAATTATGATACTGAAAACTGAAGGCTAATTAGGTAGGAAACTAGCAAGGACTTGAAATAAATAAATAAATAAATGATGTTTTCCTTCCTGAAATAAGCTTTTCCCAGTTTTTAAGGTGGCAAAACTCCTTTGAGCAGTCTTCTAAAATGCACCCGGATGTCCTACTACCACTAAAAAAAGGCTTAATCACAACTTTCTTTTCAAAAACCAGTTATACATTTAAATCAAAGCTCTCTAGCCACAGTTCTTTCATCTTCTGTTCCAGATGAATTACTACAGAAGCACATCATGGGCCATTCCTGTCCTGCGCTTTCTCACTGAAACATGATAACAGCGGAAAAAGACAGTGTTTTGAGTAGTAGACACTAATCTCAACTTTGGCGCAATGCGTAAATACACAGTGAAACACCCCAAGAATTCAGTCAATGAGATCACATACTGAAACAATATGGAAAGCATGCATGACAGAAAGAGTGAAGTAATAATAACGTGAGGATATGGAAACGTATTATATATACAATATCTAGGATTTGAAGTATATTTTGACAGTTTCTGAGTGTTTTAAAAGTATAACAGGCAGCACAAATGTCAGTGATGCATGCTATCCATTCATAACATTGCATGGCAGTTTACAGCAACATTGAAATAAAGCTGGATCTTCAAGAAGGGCCCTGAAGGATACATTTCCAAATGCACTCTATATCCCAGGAAGGATGCAAAGCAAATGCAGACTTCTACAGGAAGATTCAGAAGCAGAAGCAGTTTCTACTGACAGTTCGAAATGAAAGATTTATGGATAACTGTACTGCACACAGAAGGATGAGGTAATGTCATTAGGGAAGGACTGAATTAATGAGACAGCCTGAAAGCTAAGGATTGCAACTTTCAGAGGTAACCAAATGGCTTACTGGAAAAAGTCATACAGTTTTCATAGCAGTGCTTAAGTTCATTGAGAAAGACACCTCTCAGTACTTCTGTTCCTTCCTCATATGGGCACAGCTGAAGTGCAAAGCAGCCTTGCTCTCTGCCCTCACAGGCGTGGCTGTACCAGAGAAATGTATTCTAATCACAAAAGTCACTTAGGCTTCTGAAAAATGCATACATATACTGCTGAAAAAATTATTCATTACACAGTATGTGACTGGGACAGGAGGAAAACAAACAAACAAAAAAAAAACAAACCCAAAATCAAAAGACTTGCAGAAAGAGTTTCAAGATTCAAAATCTCAGAAGAAGCCCTTTCCAAGATAAAGGATGCATCAGGTAGAAGACTGGAGGAAGCCTAAAATCACAATGACTTGGATATCAATACTATTATCAGATTAAAGAAAAAGCTAAAATGCTAGAGGCTTTGTTGGAAAAAGAAAAAAAAGAAAAAACATTACATCAAAGACATAGTATGGATGCACCTGAGTGTGACAGCTGAAATAAATAATAGGAAAGATGTAGACTTAGACTGTGACACCAACAGCTTAATGAGAATAAGGAGCATATTCTTATTTTCTAGTTATTACCAATGAACAAAAAATCTGATTAATAACTAACCAGTAATTTTACTATATATAAAAAATCTACTTTACCTACCTCTACCTTTAAAGTAACAACTTAAATGGTACAGGAGTTAAATCCAATATATACTTTCTATTTGGCTTTACAAAAGATGCAAAAGGTCCTTGCTAAAAAGACTGATAAGAAGCACATTTCCATAGTAAGGAAATATTCTTTTACAGTTATAATATCTTGTACCCTGGCAATTGTACTTCTCAAGCATTTATCAACATCAGAAATGCTGGTAAAAGAGTAAGGAAGAACATACAAAACACCAAGTGAAACAAACCTGAGAAAAATAATTCCTCACTCTGTTAAATACCAAAGACTAAATGACTACAGTACGATAATGATTTTATGGCACATTAAAGTCATATTTCCATGTTCTACGCTGTTATATTTCTTCTCAGAGAAATTACTACTCCATTCCTTCTTTCTTCCCTTCCCTCTTCTATTATCCTTTATGCTCCATTTTTTCTCTCAGGGATGATCTGCTATGTATTTAATTAAATTCTAAGACACTGTTAATGTGTACTTTGCTTTGAAATGTGAACCATCTCTTTAAATTAAAGAGTTTCCTTGTGCAAAAGCTTGTCTTTCTACCTCTACCAGCCAGCTAATAAAAACTCTCTATCTACAAATTAAAAAATGTTTCATTACATGCAATATTAGCAACACTTTTTACCCCAAAGCATGATATTTGGCAGGAACAGTGAAGAACGAGTGACTTGGGTTGTGGTTAAGCATCCATAATGTGCCCATAAGTGCTCTATTAGAGCTATTAATAAAGTTTTAATTTAACTTTTCTCCATCAGAGAATAAGTGCTTATCACAGAATCACAAAATTACTGAGGTTTGAAGGGACGTTTGCAGGACGTCTGGTCCAACCCCTATTTGCTCACTCAGGCTACCTCGAGCCAGGCTCCCAGGACCATGCTTAGAAGGCTTCTGAATATCTCCAAGGACTGAGAATCTACAGCCAATTTGGGCAACTTGTGCCAGTGTTCAGACACTCTGAGTGCGTTTGCAGATGTTCACAGGGAACCTTCTGGTTTTCAACTTGTGCCCACTATCCTTTGTCCTGTCACAAAGAACTACTAAAAAGAGCCTCTATCTCTCTTTGCAGATAGATATCTGCAGGTATCTATACATATTCCGCTAGAGCCTTCTTTTTTCTGGGCCGAAGAGTCCCAGCTCTCTCAGCCTTTCCTCAGCTGATAGGTGCTCCAGTCCCTTAATCATCTTTGTGGCACTTCCATGAGCAGAAAGTGCATCGTGACATGTTTGAGGACATTTCGATGTCAGCAATATGAGTTATCTCGAAATTTTAATTTCAAACTCACATGTTATTTAAAATTTAATATTACTGTGTATTTCACAAAATAAAAAATAGTTGAAATAATTACAACTGCCATAAATATAGTGTTGTGGTTTAAGCTTAGTCGTAAATTAGACAAAGCATGTAGCCTGCTTGTTTTCGCCCCACAACCTGTCCTTCC